>JAGVSQ010010554.1:0-12827 GCA_022683975.1 Rhyacophila evoluta
ATAAAATAAAAAAAAATAAAAAAAAAAATTATCCATTTGATTTCTCACAGAGAATATTTGTGAAATGCTTTTTACATTTTGTATACGGCATTTTTTTCCGTAACTTGATAGTATTATTATAATCAGGATGAAAGTTTTGCTTAAGAGGGATAGATAATATAATATATTGACACCTGATATTTTGGGTTTTGTTACAAAGGCAATCCTCAAAGACAAGATGAAACCGGCCACCGAAATTGGGTCGTGTAACGCTGTCTACCCCGCAGAAATACAATATCGCAGTAAAAATTTTCATAATACGATACCCTACATACATGAAAATCTCAATTTAGTGTTCTAAAATATATCACAATACTAGTATCACTATGGCGTATTCAATAACATCTAAAACTAAAATACAAGTGTAATCAATAAAATAGTATACGTGATATTTCCATATATGATTAACCATTAAGTCTAGAATTATCTGGCAAAGCTTCCTAAATCAAGAGGAAATATTTACTGATGACCACGTTAACATATCAAATGTAGAAAAAAAGGACATAACCCTCAATTTTTTCAAAACAGCTTTTCTCGATAATCGTTCTATCAAGCTAAGCTGCAAATACTAAATCAGTATTTAATTTAGCCTTTAAAATTTTGGAAAATGGTGGGCCTTTAAAATTTGCGACTAGGAAAAATAACTTCCGTCGCATTAATTTTAGTGTTTTTTTTTTTTAATACGTTATTAAATTAATATCAGATGGTGTAAATAGACCGCCAGTTTTAGTTTTCCGTGCTTTTATATTGACTTTGACCCAAAATTATTAAATAAAAGTTTTGTTTGCTTCCTATAAGATTTGTTTTGTGTGGGTTACGTCATTTTTCTTTGCACAGTAGACAAAAAAAAGTTTAACTAATTTTAGATTTTATGTTTTAAGACAGATATAGAGTTCGTTCAGGTAGGGCTGAAGTAATATAGCTCGTGTGAAAACCGGCAAATATGTATAATAAAACATATTATCCATTGCAGTTGTGACATTGAATAAAGATTATCGATAAATATGTCCGATTTTGAGAGAGAACGAAATTATCGATGAAAAATTGATGAGAAGCCGTGCTACATAGATTTGGACTAGATAAAATATTCGTTATTGGATACAGGCGATTAGAACTTCATAAACAAATATTGTAGGTTATTTCGAAATTTCAGTGATTTCATCAGCATATGTTCATAGCCAAGCCGTGTCCATGGCATATTTATGACAAGTTAATCCAGTATTATTTATTGATTAATCCATTTTTAACATCGCTTATTGAACGCATCAACGCCATAACTCGAAAATATCATTTTGAGTTATTCATACGCAGGTACACTATTATAATAGACTTTTTACTAAAAAAAAATATCTTTTTTTATTTATAATTAACAAATATCATTTATTTAAAACGAGACTAATTTTAGTGGGACATTAACACACAGTTTTTTCAAATAAGTTTTCTGAAAAATGACAAATTTAAAAAATGATAGTATTGTATTCAATAAATGACATGAAAACTGTCTTTCTACTGCGGTCAGCCACATTCATCATGATTATACGTATAATGTAATAGAACGAAATGTTAAATGAAAAACGGTTTGCTCACCACTGTTGAATGAATAATAAATAAACAATGTTCGAAAACTACAACATTATGTAATCCATTTCTAAATGTATGTGTTCTGGGGGTATTATTTGGTTTCCTTTCTAATCTTAGTAATCCTAGACTGATAATGTGTCATAAACATAGCACAATGTAATATGTCGGCAAATTGGTGAAAATACAATGAAACATAAAGCTCTTGTGAAACGGGAAGCCGGATGTGCAAACTGATTCCCAGAAGGCTCACAATAAATTGACGCTAATACAATCATAATCCGGTCCATCGATTATCCCCTATTCCTGCGTGATTACAATTTATCACTTTTTCATAACGAATTACACAATGACTAATTTTAATTCGCTAAATCAATATGGCAGTTTGAGAAAGTTTTATTACTAAAATATATCGATTACGAAAGTCATTAATTTTTGTAAAAAATTTTGAATATAAAATATGCTTCATAAATAAATACGTTTAATCCTAATAATATTTTGCACAATAAGACTAGACCTTCTAAAATATTACCGCTATTCACCAGAGATGTTTTATTAGATTTGTGCGTGCATTATTTATGACATACTGCACAAAAGTCCGCTTTGAAAATGAACCAAACAGTTATCATCTCCAAAAATGGCATATTTAAATAATGTTGTTTTGACAGATGGTTTTTATTAAAGTTGGTCGTCACTGAATGGTTTTAATGCTAGTGGTTGTGAATTCAAAACCCACCAGTCCATAATAAGGATCGTAATATACTATAATTAATAACATCCACCAAATTCGCGCAACGCAATTTATTTTGAACTATAACGGTTCTCTATAAATAAAATCGGTAATCTTTTATTAAACATCTGTTTTGAGGGCAATAAATTTCGAATTGATTCGAATTCAATATCTACATTAAAAAATAGCATTCAAATTTTATGATCTACAGAAATTCGTAAAATAACATTATAATACCAAGTAAAAATACAAAAATTAAGTTACTGCTTTTTTGTGTCGTTTTTTTATATTTAAAAACTGGACATGGGACGAGCTTTATAAGTTTAATATAAAGTATAATTTACAATATTTTAAACTATACGTTAAAAATTTAACGCCTTCTGAATATATGCTTACAATTCTCATTATTTTTTATACTATTATATTTGACATATATCACACATGTATATGTAATATATAAATATATCTTCATGGAAATCTGAACTCTTGTAACATTTGAAAAATATTCTACAAAAACAATGTTTACTTCTCATATGTTTTTCAGTTTGAACTGTCAAATATGACGCATGATACTAATCGAGTAGTGAGAATATTTATTTTTAAAAACCACTTAAATATATTATTTTTATAATATCGCCTACAGAGTAATTTTGATTTCAATAATTTCTTAAGCTAAATGGTATATTAACTAATTCACATGGCTTTGTCCTACAAAATACCATATTTAATTACCTGTTTCACAACACTATTTGTGGTCAAAAATTTACTTCACTGTGCGTGTTTCGTGTCTAAAATGTATTTATTGTCATCATTAAAAATGTGTTCAAGGTAAAAGTCAATCGCTCTCTCATAAAATATGTGCTAACCACGCTTTACAATGAATTATTTTAAGTGTTTGTCAATGGCAGGTTGTAATCTATAACTTTCAAATGAGTCCTAACATTTGACAAAGCGAAAATCAATTTTATCGATCAGATTATTATTTTGGCCACGAGACTTAATAGCAGTTATACGTATCCTACAAAATAGTACATGTAAATAGATTTTTTGTCATGAAAAAATACTGACCTAACAATTTCAAGTCGATAATATTACCGAAGACTAACGACAAACTCGTAAGAGTTACGTTTTATTGAAAGTACTGAAGTCATGAAAAGTTTCGGTTAAAATTTGCTTCTCGGAAACTCTGAAATATCTTTCATTGAAATACATTTGTTCTAAGTCGATTGATTATAAATCCCAACCATTCGCCCATTGTTCAAAGGATTAGAATTGAAAATTAAAAAAGCTCATAGCTTTCTGAATTAAAACTGATAATATAAAATTAAGTAATTTTGATTGAAATTAGAAATGTGTCTTAAATAATGTTTTTATGTAGCTATTGTTAAAAATAAAAATCTGTAAAGATTCTTACACATATTTCAACGTACAATTAAGCAGTTAAAATACATCCATAACACGTTGTACTAACTAAACGTACTCAACGTTTGTAATGTCTCTTTTTGGATATTCGCAAAACTCATATCAACTCGTAGAGTGACTGAATAATTCCATTAAACCTAAAAATATATTTGATGCCAACCAACTTAACATATGAAAATAGAGGCTTGAAATTTCCACAACAGTAGCAACATTATAAAATTATTTTTAAATAAATTAAATTTGTAATGAAATATACAAAGATCAGCTTTATAACAAAAATAAAATAATAAATACGTAGTATAATTGTATATTGAATTTTATCAACTCAGCGCTTAAACGTACTTCACAATACGGCTGCACAGCTTTCACGGGTAGTAGGTGTAAGTTATAATTTCTTCCGTAATGGCTTTTATTTCCAAACATTCCATTTATCATCCTTATACCGCCCTATATTTTAGTATCAAATTTATACATCCATTTAAAGTTTGATAATGTGAATCGAACGCTAATTTCACTTTAAAAAAACTGACTGAGGAGCACGTAAATGTCTGGCTTTAAAAGCTTCCAATAGGTCATACTAAAGCTCTCATCGATCTCTCTTCACCGCTATAGCAGAAACCGCGAGTGAGCGAGAGGCGGCTTGTCAAATAATGAAAAATCTTTCAGAGTTTTTAAGCTCAGCCTATTATGAAATTGTTTGAACAAGATGAACATTCATTTTAAGTGAAACGGCGCGGCGTTCGCTTTTCTTTTGTTTGAATTGACATACACATGTCAACTGAAAACAGAACAAGACGTCGTGAACAAAGAAAAAACTTTTCTTGTCATGATTCTTACTTTTGTTGTAATTGTTGTTAAACGAAATATTTTACGATGACGTTTCCGTTGAAAGGTGACTGAACAATGATTTAAACATTTCAACATTTATTATAATGGCCGAAAAACCATTCCAAGGTGATTCAAAAAGATTAATCAAAATCCAAGAACTGTTGTTCACTTTAATCATTTGATGGATTGGAAGTTTCATCTATCATATTTACAATTTCTAAGGTATTAAAAGTACAGCAACTTTCACTTTTGCAGATCATTTACAAACATTATAATATAATACATCATTCAAATCTACTACCTGTGGTATGTCAAATGTTTAAAAATACGCAAAAAAACTATATTTCCTGGATTTTTATTTTCTGAAAATATTTTTTAATGAAAACAATCGTTCTAGAATAGTTTGAACAATTTTTGTTTAAAATATTTTTAATACGTTTATAACGAGATATTTAAGCACTTAATTCAATTCTCACGAAATAACAAATACGTAATTATATAAATAGTTTTCTGTAACTATTATTAAAATTTTATTTCATTTTTACTACTGCTTTGACTTTTACAAACACACACATATATTTATGATGAAATAATATCAAATATTATTTCTTGTCACTTAGATTTATAAAATAAAACGATTCAGCAGTTATGTTAGTAAGTGAATAAATAAAGAGTTTAAAGTTTTTCTTACCATATAAAATTATCATTTTTAAATAAGATGTTAACATATTTTCAACTAAATTAAAATTTTTCGAATAGATCAAAAATATTATATCGCGTAGACTTTCTTACTGTTGTTAAAATATGATAGCCTATCTTTGAATATTCATTGAATTGTTAAAAATCTAGTAATTTTAGGTAACGGACATATTTAATTTTGAAATATTACACAATAACAACAATAAACTCCTGTATTATCGAAATAGTGTCACAAAAAAATATTTTTATTTGCACTTTTTTTATTTTTCAACAAATCAATTAATCTTCTCTTGATATGTTTATATATATCAAAAATACTAGTTACCGGTAGAATAATGTTCGATATCTATCTCCAGCACATTCGAAAATGCTAATAGAATACATAAAACTCAACAGTGTCACAATCAATCATATTTTAGCGATGACTTTATCAAAAGCTACGGAAATACAAAATGATAGCTGCGAAAAGCGACCCCTGTTAGACTAACTTAATTTTGATTGTCATCCTTTGGAACTTCGTTTCCTTCTGAATCAAACGTTGAAGACTTAACTACTGTAGACATCAAATATACCCTTTGGGGAAATAATATATGAAATATTATACCGCGAATCAAAAAGGACTGCGAGGGTAGAATGGTTTGTAGGAAATTTAATGCTTCTGAGGATTAACAATAAATACAATACCATGTCGTTTATTTTATATTATTTGTCTTTGTTTAATAAACTAGTTACTTAATGCATTGATACTTTTAATAAACGTATTATTAGAAAATTTTACTTATAAATTTTTCCTCCATCCACCTGCTCCATCTTACGCTTGGTCTTCCCTCAGCTCTGATGTTGAGAAGAGATCTACTTTATTCAACGGGAATATCCCGGGAGTAAACATAAATTACCCAAGATTCAAATTGCTAACCACTCAAGTTTTACTATTGTATATTGTGCACACAGTACCGTAGGTTGCGAGCGTAAGCAACTGCTATAAAGATGTATAGAACTGTTTGCTCATTGGTTTGAGTGGTTGGCTGACAATTAACAATCGTGATATGGTGGGAAAAATCTTTCAATACAATTTTTCACATTATTTCCATATCCCACATTTCTGTAATATACATCAACCATTTGTTGAGATCCATTCGCAAAATCGTGCATTTACCGACTCAGCTACCAACGTGATACTCGATTGCTAGTGTGACTCACTTGTCTGTACAGTGTAAAATATCACAATTTCCACTCAAAGACTATTCACCGAATCCATAAGACCAGTACCTAGATCAAAACAAATAGATATGGGGCAAAATATTACAATATACAAATTATCATATATTAATCCAGCTATTTACTCTAAGCCCTTGTCCCACGAATTTTATAACTTAAAATATATTGTTTAACACACGTATTGAAACAAACGAACCGTTAATAAAACATGGTTCTCTAAAAAAATTACGTCAATAAAATGAATTCGTCATTAATAAGTCGTATTTCTGGGCACACTAAATCACCGTCATAAATCAGAATTATTGGCAATTTGTCGCCATGCAAAGTACGGGATTGCAAAGAGTAAAGAGTAAGTAGGAACATCTTCGTTTAATGTTGAATCAATGCCGATTAATTCAATTATGTCAAGACATCGCGATACTGTAAACTTTTATTTGCCCCATTTTGGTATAAATGTTTCACTTTACCACAAAGATTTAACAATATCGTTCCTCCACAATGTAAGAAGAATCGTCGTCGTAAAACACATTTGATTAAATTAAAGATAATGTCTGCAATAATCCTAGAAGTAGTGTTGCATAAATAATAATATGTACGAGTCTCCATTTACAGCTCAAGACGTAAAGTACTTTTAGTGAGAAACTACGTCTACTCACAGCTGAGTGTCAGTGGACCGCTCTTTGCTCCGTATGCAAGTATTAAAGAAAGGAAACTCGACTGTGTCTCGGCGAGGGGATGGGCTCAAACCTGAATAATTGATGAGGTGTTTGTCGAGCCTACAAGAGTGTCTACATCTACACGTAATTCATTTTTCTCCGCAGCTCTTTCCGTCTCTTCGGTGAGAACGAGATCGAAAAAATGTCCATCGTAAAGAATGAGGAGGTAGCCCACCTGAGCGTTGTAGAAAAATTATACATAATATTTTGTCATATCTCAACGAGTACTTTGTTCAGAGATGATGGTTGATTATTATTTTTTTTTACATTTTTGTCTCGCTTAAATTTATGATAATAAAATTTCTTATTTTATTTTGTTTTTTAGACGGTTTATTCCAAAAACTTTTCAAGTAAAACAATAAATTTTATGTAAGTTTATACTTAGATTAGATTAGAAATAGATTCAAAAATATCTTACAACTTATAATTGGGATGGCATAAAAAATATATTTTATAATATATGAGTATATTTTCATTAACCATTTGAGTATGGACATACATGTACGTCCGTACACCTTCTCACCTTGTTTTCAAGGCCATTCTTTTATGTTGTAATATAATAATATTATTTATTTTAATATCAATGATAAGTGGAAATCATTACAATCATATCATTTATTTTTAGACTAGAAACATTACAAAAAAAAAATGAGAAAAAAAGAGTTAATAATTATCATGTTTTATAAATAAACAGAAGATTTAGAAGAAAAGAAAGTACTGTTCACAGAAACACATAAAATGACACGTAAATTAATCCTACGCGTTCAAATTCGATCTCAAGTACTCCTTTTATTCCGAAATCGGAGTGGCCACGTGTGGTAATGTTAAACACATTCTTACCAATTTGAAATAACTTTTCAGTTTATTTTGTTCTTCGGAAATAGAAAATTATTGTTTACAAATTGGCATATCTAATTTGATTTATGTTATGATATTCCTTGAATTGATAGCGGTGAAATAGTTTAGTGCTTAAAACGTGTCTGCATAAATAATTAACTCACTAACGAAAGCGTTTATGAACTATAAATTTTATTTTGTCAGTTTGTATAATTTTTTTTGGAAAATTTTTCATCTATTTCTTTTTAAATACTATAACATATAGTATTACATTTAATTTAGACGTTTATAATGTTTTTACTGTGAGATAAAAAGGATGCCACACTGTATAACGTCAATAAACATTTATTATTCTAATATACCAATATTTTACCATTTTGTATCTTAGGATATGTAATTTAATTTCAGTTGCGGAGTGCCACAAAACCCATAATCTAAGTTGTGAGTGCACGGTACCTCTTCTAATGTATACGTTATATTGAATAACCCGTTTCATATCTAATTTAAATTTTTATCCTATATTATTATCGGAAAAAGACGTTTTTATGTTTATTTCAGACAAATACAAACTAAACAGATAACTTTTATCGATGCAAAAAAAATCTGTATACAAAAGCATTACATATGTCAAAGTGATGCAAAAACTATTAAAATTAATTACTTAAGTATTCATAAAATGAATGCTAATTAATATCTCACAAAATTTAATTATTGAACAATAAATACGCCACTCACGTTTTATATTGGTTTACAAATACATGTAAATAAAGTAAATATCACACTATGTTTTCATTATACTTCATAAATATCTAACGTTTTTTATAAAAAGAAACATTTAAAAAACGTCATTAGTATTCAATTGATCGCGAAAACATTACGTATGGTGTAATAAAAGTATTGTTCGTGTCATAATATTTATGACGTATGCATTGAAAGTGTAATAAAGTATTACATAATAAAAATATTGTGATAATACTCAAGCTTAAAAAATGTTATGAAAAATATGCAATGAAAATGGGTTTAAGCATTTTATTAGTCAAGTAAATCAAGCGGTTATATTGGATTTGTTATTTTTTTTCAAAAACCAAGCATTTTTTGCAATTAATTTTATTATTATCGGTAACAGAGTCGCGAAACATTTAATGATTAATTCATTATAATTGGGCTGCACACGAATATATTTGAAGGTTTTAAAATATCACAAAAACGATGCCTTTCATCTTTTACTAGTCACTTTTCATGCATCATTGAACGTAACTATGCTGTAATTAAAAAATAATGATTCACACCATGCAATAAGAATAAAAATTATCCTTCCGGAGTTTGGGGACAATTGTGTGATTCATTATTAAGTTAGTATTTATTTCTCATAATATTATATCAGAAACATTGCAATTAACTGAGTTTCTATTTCTAAATGAGATGTAAATAAAGACATAAAATATATCAACAAATTGTATGAGTATCTTTGAGGAAAAATACTTAAACATTTAAAGAAAATACGTATTTAGGCTATCACGGCAATGAAGATTATATTGACAGTGAAGATACTCAACAGTATCGACAAGATTATGATTAATAACACTTATCAACAAATCATGATCTCAATTATAATTAACTATTGAGTTTGTTTTCTTTTTCACAATTGATATTATACATTGATGAATTTCGAATTAAAATAAAAGCGACACGTGAAATCTTGAGATACATATAAATATAATAGTGCAATTAGCTTACATTATGTCATGTTTCTTCATACCGAAAATATTCATTAAGCATATAGGTTTACAAAACTTATCACAATGGTGGCACACTCATTTTAGATGTTTTTTATTTAAACTATCTGCGGTAAAACGTATTTCACTAGCCCGAGTCGCGCACTGGCTAGATCGCTACTGGCCTGCTTTTAAAACCTGACTAAACATAAGTTGACTGTCAATGCAAAAAGAAAAAGATGAGGAACGTGAGCCTGGTGTGGACGTGATCTGCCGGAAGAACGGACAAAGTGAATCTAAAACACCACAAAGGTACTGTCGCAGATTGCTACTTAACAATTCACTGGTCAACAATAAGTGTCACAAAAATGTAGTTTTTTTAAACTACTTTTCACAAGTTGATTCATATTTATAAACTTAGTTGTCTGGAAGGACAATTAAGACTTACTTTATCAAAGTTATCTGATTGATTTTAATTAATAATGTCCCATTTAAATAAAAACAGATGTACAGGTAAATCTATTTCGTGTTTAAAATCAAGTTTATCAATAAAACAGATTTTTGTTTTATTTGGACGATCCAAACATGGTTTATAGCTACACATATATATTTATATGAATCAAGTGGTTAGCTTATAGCTAAAACTCCAAAAACACGTATACCCTTGAATACCTTAGAGATCTGAATGCCATGTCTCAAAGGGAAATTTTTGGTTTACTTTTTACTTTTAGGTTTATATAATTATTTTACAAACATCTCATTTAATGCAACAAATTCCTGAAAAGGTTTATATGTTCTCACATTGATTGATGTCTGCAACTTATGCCCAAAGGTATTAATTAATTTTCCTTTACAAATTAATTTGCGTAGGTAAACTTTAAGTGTACAGGTTGATTGATGGATTGGAGCACACATTTCCTTTGCATTTACACATACAAATAAGTAGTTTAATGAAAAGGCATCATTTAAAGCCGATCGGATAAGTATTTAACCAATTTCAAAAATAATTCAATACAAGTATATACTACACAATATGTTTATATAATTTTCCAATTATATGTATAATAAACGCAGCTTTGTTATTTAATATTTTAACATTTCGGTTGTCGAAATCTAATACCGGCTCTTGTTGGCAAAAATTACCGTGTCTTACAGAGCTGACGTCATTATTAAAAAAAATCCGGTATGTTTTAATGGGTTGTAAAGATCGTACGAGTTGTCTTAAAATTCAATCACAACAGTACACTTGGTTATAAAAAAATGAGGATACATATACTAGAATCATCTAATACACCCAATAATACACGTGAATTACGTTAAGAGTATTGCGAGGTGTCTCTTGGAATAGTTCTGATATCACAACCCTAAAGAAAGTTTCGCGTTAGTTGCATTATGATATACATTCGCTCGAGGAAAATGGAGACGTGGCTGTTCACAAAAGGTAAATTAAATTACTTTTTAATACTATAGGACTAAAATATAAGTGTTGCGATAAATGATTCACTTGTATTGATCGGTATTATAAATACGAGTATGTAGACAGTAAGCTTGAATGTAAAATATTGGATAAAGGACTTATATTTTACACAAAAAATGGTCAAATACGTACTTAACCCGACGTTATCAGTGTCAAAAAGATTGAGATATCACCACTTCTTCAAAGCTGTCATTTTGTGAATAATAAACACACAAGCATGACTAGTGCTACGGCCCAGTGTCGTGTAAACGGAAATGTGCTGGGCGGACGGGTCGACTTGCAAGATTAATGGCGCCTTTTATATAAAACAGATTTGCTATTTGTCCGAACTGTGTATAACGACCGTGTCATCGCCGGGGCAGACATTTTTGCGAATGGAAAACCCCTTTTCCGGATATTGCGACAGGAGTCGGGGCTCGGGAAACGAGTGCGCTGGCTGGTGGCTAGTGGTTAAAACTGAAAACGGTTTACCGCCACTCTGCACTGGCGAACAAGCTAACAGAATAATAACTTTAAGTCTTACTAACATTAAGTGCACCATATAACAGATGAACTAAAAAGATTGCTGTGTATTTTATACTGGATAACACCGCAGTGCATTAAAGTAATATAAAATTTTCAACCTGTTTTAAGACGTCAATGTATCAAAATATCTATTAGTTTTTAATCAAGTATTCGTTAATTTCATTTCCCGCGTATTTCATTTTCATTAAATATAAAAAAAAATTTAGGACACCGATGATTATGCCACCTGTAACATCTATCTATACTCAATAGATATTTTTGGATTAACATCTGATTGTATGATATTTTGAAACATATTCCAACTATAATATTAATGCATCTTTTCTTCTCTCTATCAATATTCAACAATGACAATAAAATTTAAATCTATTTGACTAAATATTTGAATTTCCACTCAAATTTAGTTGATAGATTTCTAAGTTATTAATTAATAAAATCTATTGAAAATATGTGTTGAATTCTCATATAATTTTACTGATTTCATAGGATTTGTTCGAAGTCCGAGAAATTATTATTTATCAATAATAATAATTTGGTGTGTTAAAAAGCTTTTTTAATAAAGTTTAAATATAGATTCTTATTAATGTTACATTTTGTTACCCGAACAGTTTCTTAAAAGTGATCTTCTACTATAACTAAAACGCATTAATCTAATAATTATGTACTCCGCAAAATAGAGTTCAAAAGGTGTACAATTAAACGTGATATGGAAGGAAATTCACAGAAAATAGTCGTAGTATATAAGATCCGTAATATCGACGGGTCTATAATAAATCTAGAAGTAAAAAAATCTGAAAAATATAAAGCTAACAACTGAACTTATACAGACTAATACTAATGCGTAATATTATTTTTTACAATATCTGCTACAGTTTATGATACGGATCACAATAGTGTGAAAATAACTGCTCCACAAATAAATTATCTAACTAGAAGATCTCCGTAATATAAAGATTTATTTGACAGATTTTGTCACGAGAATTGATTATTAAATTCTAAATTATTTAAAACTATTAAACTTCCATATGTGAGATCACTGTTAG
>JAGVSQ010010555.1:0-12827 GCA_022683975.1 Rhyacophila evoluta
GTAAAAGTGAAACCGCGTAAAATGGGTACCGCGTAAATCGAGGGATGAGTGTATTATTATATACTAAATACATTTAGAATATTTCATGAGTTTTGTTGCCATAGTATTATATAATATGATACAGAATACGAAGAAATATATATCATTGAAACTATGCTTTTCTATAATATAACAAATAAAATATGCAAAGAATAGAGAAAGCTTTCTTAGAATGCGTAGTTTGTTATATTATTGTTAGAATTTCAAACAGTAGATTTTAAATGTAATTGCTTCATGAAATATAAGAATACTGAACAAACGACTGAAGATTGGTAACACTTGTTATAAAATGTAAACTATTTTGTATTAAATTACTATACAGCGATGATTTATAAGCAGTTCAAATATGTTTATCTATTTTGAATGTATTTGTATTATAAAATATGTAATTTTTATTATTATTAGCATGTTCGCTCCGAAAGTAGAGTATGTGTATCTACATAGTGTAAAAATCACTGTTCAAAAGTGGAGTAAATACAATAGATCTGCGCAACGTGAACACATCTTGACATATTACTTTTCATAAGAATTTCTTTGTCAGAAAATTGATCAAATGGGTGTCCACAGATACATTTTCAGATTTATAAAAATCACCACCAAATTGAGATTCAAACCCGAATCATCCAGATGCAAGGCATGCACGCCAATCTCTTGACTACCGGGGTGAAAATTTATTAAATTTATTTCTAACGATTGTTAAGCCACATATTTTGAAAAACTACTCAATCTTCATAAGTAATTTACAGCAAACTTTAATTAAAACAATACGGCAACTGGCAGTATTTAAATATCTTATTAACCTTTAACTTTTTCTACCTGTATCTCTAAATTATGTGGGCGTATACCATGGCGTAACGGACTCGATAACCTTATTCTTAGTTACATTTATACTGCCCACAGATGGTTCCATATGGATGTTTATTAATTTACATGGCTCGATTGGTGGCAGATAAGCACGCGTCATATGCTACTGATAATTACACGTCAAAGTCTTATGGCACAATAAAAGGTTTCAATTAAAAAGTTCAAGACGAGGCGCGTGATGTCTTAATTGATTGGCTAACAGCTACATGCTTCACATTCGGAGTTGACAGAAATGTCCATCAAACAATCGACAGTAATAAAAAAATTATCATTTATATTTTATTATTAAGGATAAATTCTTCATACAGTTTAATGTAGAAATATATACTCGTATACGAGTTTATTAATTAATTGTCATGATTTTCAACAATTACCGAGAGTAAAAAAACGGGCAGCAATAAATACATAATATGTATTCTACAGATGGTTTCTTTATTATCTTTATAAAGCAGGTACCAACATTTAAAATATTTTATTAATCACAAATTTTCAGAAAATAAATGATAATTGCCGGTAATTATAAACTAATACCAATTTTAATTACTAATTAAAACATTACGGGCAACAAAATATTTTAATAGCTTTTCACGGCGCTTTGAAAGTTTAGTCTACAAAACGTAGCAGTGATCGAACGAACTTTCACGATTATCATTATATATCAATTAACCATGGATCAAGTCACCTGCCAAGTTAAACTTATACTCTTGAAACTTATACAATTCTTAAGAAATATCGTCAATATTATCAACAGTCGTCGTCGATCTGCTCAAGACTTATTCGTTTGTCCAGGACCATGGTTTCGAGATCTCACATACTTGTACGGAACTTAAATATCTCATTAATACTTTAGCCCACTTCATACCTTTTGGTTTTAAATAGAGATTAAAATCGTCAAGTTGTTATTTTGATTTTTCATTGCTATTTTATTTCTTTAGCAGAAATTTAGCCGAAGTTTTCTTACTAAATATTTTGTCTCCAGTTGCTTGAGATAATATATTCGATGTTACATTGTATAATATTATAACAATATACTATCCAAGCTGATTAAAAGTATCGGACATTATTTTTTTTGTTATATATAAATAATTCAACTTTATAAATAGTCCATTCAATGTATGATAAATCACATTTTTAGTTAAGTTTTAAAAATCATTTTTTTATATTTACGACTAACAAATGGATCTCCATGACATGACAATTTGTTAGGATTGATCATTTTTCACATAACCTGGTTATCGGTCAATTATTTAACTGATCATTTTTGTATACATTTCAAAACAGGTTATTTTTATATAGCAAAGGCTCTAGAATACACAATTCTCAGTAACGAGTGATAAGAAAATATACCCTTTCTCTCCTCTCATAATTCAATATAACTATTATAGCTATTTTGCATTTCTGTTTTCGTGGTTTTGTCGCCGTTGCTCTGTCGCCGTGACATTTTTCGTGTCCGTAGCCTAAATGGTTTTTAAAACAGTTCGACCTTCAGTTCTTATTTATATATCCAAACCTATTTACTGCTCAGCCACTGCAGGTGACTGAGAATTTGCTCGATAAAAAAAAAATCATTTCATAACCGTTGAATCTTTACACTGCGTGACCTTAATATGTATATATGTACAAAGTTTTGCAGTAGATATTCAATTACAAACGAGTTTACAAAAACTTGCTTTATCGAATGTGTCCATATAAATATATATTCCCTTGTAATTTTACAGTTCAACAAGTAGAAATCAAGCCTCCGTATCTCCTTTATTAGACAGCATCAATCGTAAGAGATTGATCGAGATGCAGAACAGTGCCGAATTATCATTCTCTTTGTTTAAAAAATAGAACAAACAAGGCTTTTTATCAACTACTAAAATGGAGCATATGGATCTGTGCGATATGCACATATTTCATTCAGAAATGTAACACATGAATCTCATTAGGTACCGACTTCTCTTGGTAGATTTTAGTCAAGAGAATTGACTGTTAATCGATCACTTATATTTTCAAAATCTTTATAAATAGTTGTAGGATTCAATCTCGCAACTTCTAGCTATAAAATACGTATGTTCATCATTCAGTCACCGAGGATTTTAAGGAAATCGTTAATAAGACTCAATAAATAAAACGCCTTAATAATTAATATGTATAATATTTTTATTTGGATTATTTGGCATATTATTTTCAGGCTGAGTTGGTAAATCAAGATATTTAAGCTTTCGGTGGTAGCATATCGAATCTCGCTGTTGTATATACGTTTTATTAATTTAATAAGTTTACATTCAATATTCAATAGCTTTCTTGCCTTAGTCAATAAATAGTAAATTCTGATAAATTAAATAAAAATATGGATATCTATTTAGCTGATTCTCCTCTGTATTATAAGTGCTTTATTTTTACGCTCATCGAAACGGATTGTCTGTGAAGTGGCACACTATTAGTAAAAGAAAGAAACACATATAATGTATTGGTAATATATTGGATATAAGAATTTATTTTTGTATCATCGATCTTAAGTAGCAGCATTTACTGATGTAATAACTGTTTTTGTATACCATCCCGCCCCCAAATTAAAGCATATGGGTCTACATAGTTCGAAGACGTCTTGACAGATTAATTTTCATGAGAATTGTTAGTCAGACAATTGTTCTATCCAATAGGCATCCAGTCCTGCATTTTTGGATTTTTTAAAATGTGACAGATATAGAAATCGAGCCCGCATTCCCCGGATTGCTAGCCGCTTACGCTAGTCTCTATGCTGCCGGTGCTTAATCTCTACTTTACTCAAATTTAGTAATACTTATTGTTTTATATCACTTTAAGCGGGAATCTAATAGTAGTTTTCCACTGTCCAATATATTGACTGCTAAAATCTGTACATTTTAAAAGAATCATTATGATAATAGATACTTTTATAGCGCATTATTGCGTATTGTATGTAGTCTTCAGCGTCATTATTTCCTACACATAAAACCATTGTTAAAAGACATTAAATACTCTTTGACAATTTCTCACCAAGTAATATAAACACGAGTCGCCAGACAAACTCATTAGTATACGTAGTTAGGTACTCCTACACGCTGAAGGAGTCAACCCACAAACGGGAAATTAGCAATCTCTGAGGAGGCTTGGACCTGTCAGCTGAAAACAACTCATCCGCGATGATGAACTGAGAGACAAGGTAAGTGGAAAATCACTTCAGAGACATATAAGCGTACATACATAGTTAGAAGCGTTAACAGATATGTTGAGACGGGCGGCACTGGGGTTAGATAATACTATTTTTTGCCGAGAGTTCATAGAATATTTAATATTAATATATGTATAGAGTTACTATTTTTCTTTACCATATTTGCCCCAAACGTGGATCATTTGGATCTACACAGTGTGAAAATATCCACTCCAAAGGTGGAGTATATAAATCTCCGTATTGTTAAAATATGTATCGACAGATTATTTATTAGGAGAACTGCTTGTCGGACAATTGCTGGTTCCATGACAACTGCACGCATGACAGCTACTCACATGACAGCCGCTCACACGATAGCTGCTCACATGATACGTGCTCGCATGCCAAGTGCACGCATAGACAACTGCACGCATGCAAGTGATCACAAGACGTCTGCGCACACATTAAAGTGCTTACACTAACCCAGGAATTAATATTAAGACAGTGATTAGCTATCATGCGTGCAGTTGTCTGGCTACCATCTAAATCGCTTAAATCCGTAAAAAATGATAAATTTTGTATTTTTTTGGCAACTAGACAACTAAAAACAACTTATCAATATAAATATTCCATTCTAAAAATCCAGATATGTAGTACATATGGTTGTAGAGATATGAAAATATTGAAGTTATGAACGTTTCGGTAAGCGAGCGAGATTGCGAATTAAAACACCATGAATTTTTATCTTTAGATAGGCATAAAGTTTTTGCGAAACGTTGAATAGAGAACATGACGATAACTAATTATAATAAAGCAATTTTATATTATTTGATGACCGAGTGAGTGATACCAGTGATCGAGGATATTGTGGTATCGGGAGTTGTGAGTTTAATTCTAATATCTCTATAATAATAATATAAATAATAATAATCCTAAGCATACATAAAGCGAATACTTAATTGGCTTAGCGATTGGCTAAATATCATTATATTTAAACATAATCTGTCTAGATAATTCGTCGCACTGTTACGAGAAATATGACCCCAGTGAACGTGGACAGTAGACTAATCACAGCTGACGTCGACGATGTCCGTTGCGAAAGTGAAGCATATGAAGATACACGGTGTGAAAATGTCTACCCTAAAAAAGGGAGTATAAATGTAGATTACTGCAATGTGAAGATATATTTTTACACAACGGCATATTGGCAAGTCAGTCATAGAAGAGTTAATACTGCTTGATTGATTTATCCGAAAAAATAAATAATGTTGATAAAAATATTGTTGTAGTAGTATTTATGTATATATGAATTATATAATCAAGCCAAAATAATATAACGTACTTAAATTTATTATTATCTATCGCTGCATAAAGTTAAAATATGTTTTAACGTTGTAATTGCAAAAAGCTAAAGCTATACAAGTGCGTGCAATTGTTTGGACGTTTTAATTGTTTTGTAAAATTGAGAGAGTGGATACTCGTGATATGAAAACTAACAATATACGCTCGAGCAAATACGTACTCCCCTATTTTACAATATTATGATATAAGTCTGTTCATATATGCAACGTTAATCAACGGGGATATTATAAAATAAAATTCGTCGTATTTATTTTTATTAACAAACAAAACGCAGGGCGGAATCAAACTCATTGATAGATTATAAAATACAGTTTAATTAAACCAACGTAAATTGAATACGAGTATGCAAACAGTTTTACTGTTAATAATTATTATATTAATAAAGGGATACTTGGATATATTATTCATTTTCAAATGTCATTCACTGGGAACAGAGAAAATATAATTTAATAAAATATTAACTTATTTCATGGTTTTAAATTTAAATGAAATGCAATTCGGCAATCATAAACTGTAAAATAAATAAAAACATGCTGGTTCATGACATGAATATAAAGTGTATTTTGATTATTGTTGTTAATTACGAAAAAAATATATAATTATTATAGATTAAATTCATGTTGTCAATATCATCCACTGCTTTTCGTTGACGAAAACTTCACACGTTGCTGTTGCTGTTGATTAAAGATAAAGTTATAATAGACTTTGTTGGCATAGTGTGCTGTGGGTATGGATTTTGAGATTTAACCGATTGCTGTTAAAGGTTATATTGTAACACAAAATAGTTCGGTTATTAATGTTTGACAGTGACGAAATAAATACATTTATTATCTGAAAAATGAAATAATATATTACGAAACATTCATATGTATTAACTCTTTTTATTTAATTTATTGTTATATCTCTAAAATTTTGCAATTATCATTACAACGTACTAAATACAAAATTACGATAGTGTCGGTCTCTCTTCAAATCATAACAACGTAATATAATAATATCTCCAAGTTCACATAGCCACAAGCTATACTGTTTTGGTGAAAAAATGGTATTGTTATTATACAGGATATCAAAAGCTTTGAAAATAAAAAAAAAATAGCAGATAAGAACCTAAAATTGTTTCAATATTGCGCTTATTAAAGTGGTATGTTTTCCTCGTTTTACTGCATTTTATCTTTTAGGATTTTACATATAATATTATACGTATAAGGTATAGTGAAAATTTAGACCTTGAGTGTATCTTAAATAATTATGATATTCGAATTTTAATGGTAATATTAATATCGATATATTCTTATGAAAACAGTGCGAAATGTAGAGGTTTTGTGTTTGTTGAAGCAATTTTTATGTATTACAGATAAAGTTCATGATTAACAGATATTCACTGACTGATAATTGGTAAGAAAAAGAGCATACTCAGTAGCCATATCATGTAATATAATGAAATAGAAACGCATATTTTTCAGTTGTGGCTATTTTTCTAATATCCTTGTTCACTCTATAAATGAATTATACAGATTTTTGCACTGCAAAGATTTCTTTAATCAAATATTTTCACATATGAATTAAACAACCAATTTCTGAACTCATTCTGATGTGCAGACGCAGATAAAAACGATAAATTTTTACTAAATTTAAATTTTGAAAATAACTATGTTGGTGGTGAAATATTATTTTTTATCGGTGTAAGACATAACAATTTCTTTGGAGTTGGTACGGAAAATAACTATGTTGATGGTGAAGTAATCTTTGTTATCGGTGTAAGAGATAATAATTACTTTGGAGTTGGTGGTGAAGAATTTTTTGCTATCGGTGTTAGAAATAGCAAATACTTTGGAGTTGGTGGTGAGGTATTCTTTGTTACTGGTTTTAGAGATAACATTAACTTTGGAGTTGGTGGTGAAGTTCTCTTTGTTATCGGTGTAAGAGATAATTATTACTTTGGAGTTGGTGGTAAAGTAATCTCTGTAACCGGTGTAAGAGATAACAATTACTTTGGAGTTTGTGGTGAAGTTATCTGTGTTACCGGTGTAAGAGATAACAATAATTTTGGAGTTGGTGGTGAGTTATTCTTTGTTATTGGTGTTAGAGATAAAAATTACTTTGGAGTTGGTGGTGAAAATAACTATGTTGGTTGTGATAAAACCGATGTTATCAGTGTTAGAGATAACAATTACTTTGGAGTGAGTGGTGAAAATAACCATGTTGTTGGGTCTTAAATTCATGTTTGTTGGTAGTCTGTGAGGTATGGGTATGAGATAAAACTTATTATTTTTTTTGTAATTTATAAACTCATAAATTTTCTCTCTTTTAATCTTGTCAAACTTTATTGGAGTCTAATTTATGATCAAAATTATAAAAGTCATGTTGCTAGTGAGACGGTTAATTTACCCATTGCGGAGGACGGTGAGGAAATTCCTTATTGGACACTAGCAGTTCTTTAATAAAGGTCTCATGTCCGTTACGCCAGTGTTTAACATATAACTATTTGTAAAGCAACTGTAATAATAACATATGACATGATCTTTCAGCTAAATAAAAATAATTTTAAATCCCACAAAAAACGCCATTTACGTATTCACAAATAAAAAGGTTGCTATGGTGACATTAGAGAGTTTGTAATTAAACTTGATGCTATAGGTCGCTGTAGCATACGGATATCAGTTTAGATAGCACTGTAATAATGTAGCAAGTAACCGTGTACAATAACAATTACGAATGTGAACTCTCATTCTGGTGCAGATTAATAATTTTGTGCGCTGCACCAGTTTTGCAACAGAGTATTTATACCATATTCATTTCATTGCAATTTTTGTACATCTTTTGAATTATGAAATTGCATAAATATAATTTAAATCAATACTCAGTATCGTCACACGTATTATATATTGAGTCGCGACGAAATGAAAACGGAATGTGTAAGACATTTAATGGAATGCGAGGTATAAATATTTGAATAGATGTTAATATATTTTTTCCTCAAATTATAATTCAATGCAAAGCAATCGATGTTGTACAGAACGATACATTGAAAAATGTGACTTTAACATTTTCAAAAACGTTTAAACGAGAAAGTGAATCTAGATGACATTAAATTTAAAAATACCGTTTTTACATTTCAATGCAATTTTCTGAAGTTAAATTCTATTGAGAATTCAATGAAAAAGTAAATTCGGTAAAATTCGGTAAATGTGCTGTTGGTATTGTATACAGGGACGGACAAGCCAGACAAAGACGAATCCCGATCGTTCTTTTTTAGTGATGTTTATTATAAATCGCAAATAACGTATGAAAGAATATTTAAAATTCAAATAGAATAAAATGGAAACTTAAATGTTTCTATGCAATAATATATATTATTATTTATGGGTTTGTGTCTTTCAGAACTATCTCAATCAGAATATTCTGCAGAATACTTTGTTAGTAAATTACATTAACTCTAGGGAGGGAATATAGTTTTACGAGTTGTTTGTCATTCGTCATAATTGCCTATACAACTTAAACTCTCATCCGGTTAGTGATTACCTACTGATTTTATGAGGAATTTCACAAAAAATCACGAGAGTCAGCATGTTCTAAATATTGGATTATACATGAATTGAATTCATATACAAGTGCAAAACTTCTTAACCCGAATTCAAAGGAATATTGCGAAGAAGAAATTTTGCTTATGTCTTACTAATAAACATTTTTAAAACCAAACAGAATACTTAGTAATCAAATCGATTTGTCTAAGATAATATATGTACATATGAGATCATGTTTTTAATAAAGTAAATGTGCATCTTGATATTTTTATGAGGCAGATAATAATCCAAATATTTCTTTTAAATGCATGTCTTACATTTGAGTCCACATTAAAGCATGTTAATATTTTTTTATGAAGCAACGGATATTGAATTTTTGATAGTATTCAGCGAAATTTCATATGCGTAGACGTTCATTCACTCAGCCATAGTTTCTTATATTTCTATGCATATTTTTTCCCGGTGTTTTTAAGAGTTTCCAGGGTCAGTCTAAGTCACGTCCCTGACTCAGGTTTTGTATTACAGCAGTCGTTGGCGTGTATTAAATCACGCGAGTTTTATATTCCTTGCTGGCACTTAACAAAGTGAAAAATAGATGGCGCGGTGGACGCGGTGCGGCTGGAATTACCCGATAACGCCGTTGTAACGGGCTGCGTTAGTACCGCTCAACCGTTAGCGCCGTTGTCTGGGCGTCGTTATACGATATTCAGATATTCAACCTGTGACGTACGTGCAGCATTCAGATTTGTTTTTAAAAAGTAGATTTTGATAAAATCTTTCATGTTTATATATGTATATATCAATATACACACTAATGAAATGGATTATTTATTCTAATTTGAATCATATAATTCGCTGATTTTATGAATATCAATAAATAAAAATAAATCACTCCACGGCGATATACAAAAGATGCATGATAACAAATGAAATATTTATAATGCCTTTACGCCTCGAATTTTTGTTCAAATCAATGCACTGTGTGTACAGATTTACTTGTATATTTACAATTTACAACCAGAGCCGCCCCGGGTGATAAACGTATTCGTTTTGGTGCCAGAAATTGCGGGCTCAATTCCTGGATATCGGATTTTAAAAATCCAACTATGTAGTATTGGATGCTCAATTGACTGACAAGTAATTATTCTACAAAAACTGTCAAATATGTTTTTACATTTTGGGATATATAAACTCCATTTATTTGAAGTGGATATCATCACGTTGTTGAATCCATATGTTTTACTTTCGTAGTGAAGATGGTAAAAAAATTAATCTTTATCGGGGTCAGATTTATTAAATGAAGCTATATTTCCTTTAGTACCAGTTATTTTGACCGATATGCGCAGGCGCTTGATTTTTAATGAGTATGCAATTCACTTCGTCACAAGTGTTGGTATTTGGGCGCATTGAACATAAATACAATGGCAGCATCTCATTTACCGTGAATTTCTTTTATTGCAAATGCCGCTGTTAGTGTTTTTTATGAACGTTACATATATTTTAAGAGTTATTTTCAATAAATTTCTGTATAATTTCTAGTTAAAAAACGCATTGTTGTGTAGAAAAGTTTAAAAACATTTATATTAATTGTTAAACATATGTTATTTTACACAAAACAAAACATACTTCTTTGATATTAGAACACATGTCACAATTAGAAATATAATAATTCGTAAAATTCTGATGAATATATAATTTGAAAAATACTTTATATAATTTTAATATAGTAAATAATTTACTTAAAAACATTTTAGCAAGTCACTGTATTATGGTGTAGTGCTTTTATTGCCGTATGTAGCGAAACAGGTTTAAAATGATCTGAAGCGAAAAGCGGATAATAATCAATCATACAGTATGATGCAGCTTTCAAAGCTTGATGTAATTGTGCTTGAACTGTTACTGTTTGTTCGAGCATCTATTTCAATACGACACACACACACATTTATTAGCTTTTTGAAGCATCTAGACATTAATCAAAACACTGACTGATACGAAAAACTTATGCATAAAAATTTAATTATCATTTTATTGAAAATATTTACCGCCCTTTCACTTATTAAATTTGTATTTTTATCTGAAACGCATCAGAAAAATTTAGCTTAACAATGTTTTTATCATTTTCATGTTTTTTTTGTTTAGAATGCAATTATTGGTTACAATGTTATTAATTATGTTCACTTCGAATATAATTTATAAAATGTGACCACTTGTCTCAAAAGATTTTTTTTCACGGTGGTTGATCATTAGTAAACTTGCACATAACTTATATCTCCAATAACGTAAACTCGTAGTAAATTTGGGTTCAAATGCCACATATGCTTGATTGAAAAAAATCTGAAAATGAAGGAATTTATGCCTGTTGAGTTGATCAATTTTCTAAAATCTAATTATCGCAAAAAAATCATCTGTTAAGACGTGTCACATTGCAAAGTTGTTTCATATGCTCCACTTTCAAAGTGAACGTCTTCACAATTTGTAATTTCGTATACATCAATTTTGGAGAGGACACGGTAAAACTAATTTGAACGTCTATTTCTACGTTTATTAAATAAGCAAACAAACCTATAAAATGTGCGTTTTAAACCCATGTTTCCCATTCTGAAGTAGGCTATTTTGACAACGTGAGACATTTAACAATAACATTATAACTCTTTTCATAAAAATGTTTCAAACAAAGAAAATCTGGCCAATTTGATGAAATGGCGACGGGCTGGTATTGGGGCACGATGAGTGGATAAGTGATGGAAAAATAGGTTATCCAAAACGGCACACTAAACGGTTATGAAGCCGCAATAAAACTCCCTCTTGCGGTGGACCCATAAAGTTTACCAAAACGGAGGAGATGGCTGTAAAAAATGAACTACTAAAAAAATCGAGAAATAACCGAATTACCTGTAAAATAACAGAGAAGTTAATTTAATTTACCTATTTAATTTTACTGTTATGTATTTCTACAATTTTACACCAAATTCCGATTGAATATTTTTCAATTTCCTTCAAACAATAATTGAAGAAGACATTGAAACGATTCTTGTCTTAAAATATTTACTTCAAGTTACTATTGGCTAGATATGATCCATGTTAATTTAACTGAGAAGTTTAATGAAAGAGTTATTGAGTAGATTATAATTTATATTTTTCCATTTTAGCAATATATGGACCAATATGGTAGATATCTACGTATTGTAAAGATATCCACTACAGAAATATAATATACGGAAATATATCTTGACACATTTTCTATGCAAAAATTGGTCAACCCATTATGGTTCCAGTGTTGGATCTATGGATTTTTTTAAAATATTGCATCCGTAGTGTTGTAAGCCAACATTTAAAAATATAATTATAGTATCAGGCACACATTACTATATCATCAATAAAGATTAATGAATGACAAACGAAATTATTCAACTTCAATCAAAAACACTCACAAAAAATTGTGTGATCGTTCTAAACTTTGATCTATTCTTTAAAATTGTAAATTTGAGATTTAAAAAAAATATGTTAATTGAGTTTTTATACATGACAAATCATTGGCAGATATTCTTAGACATAATTAGATATAGTACCACCGTTAATTAGATATTCATATAAATTGATTTTAAAAGTTACTGAATGTCTTTTCATTATAATAGATTCGTTACATTGCTTGCGTAATAAAACACATTCATCTTTACTTCCCTTATCTGAAAATAAATACGTGATATTGGTTAAGCTTAAAAGCATTCCTTGATCTTATCAATTTATATGTCAAAATATATATTTATAGCGTTCTTTGTATTCTTACATTAAACAAATGATATATTTGCTACGCCTATTGTCTAGTGCAGTGGTCGCCATACGGTCGCTCGCGAGAGGCATTCCGGTAGCTCGCGAAGGAT
>JAGVSQ010010556.1:0-12827 GCA_022683975.1 Rhyacophila evoluta
AACGTATTAAACTTGTAATTTGTAATGTTACAACATGTAATAAATAAATAAATATTGTATTAGCGATATTGTCAGTTGGCCTTGCAGAGAGTTTCAAATTTATAAAATATTTTTGTAGTTGGTGTCTGTTTAGAGAAATAGTTTTGTGGTGCGCCTCCCTAGTAAATTGTGACCTCATAGCCAACACTTAAAACCCGAGAATTGATTCATCCGCACCATATAAGACAAGTGGCTTACCGTTAGAGGCGCATCCCACGCAGAGTTACTTTATCTCGATACATTTATTTTCAAATTTTTTGATTCTCTGTTTTAATAATACGGCTGTGTATATAATTTAATAAAAATATTAAAAAACTTAAAATAAATACAGTAAGAATCTATTGTTATCATTATTATCAATAGATAATTAAATCTATCATTCGGTGACTAATTGTCGTTATAGAATTGGTTCGTCGAATGGACCAACTGTAAAATGTTCAGAAGATAAAAAATAAACTTCATTTTTTTTTTTATATACAATGTAAGCCTTCAATGTAGAGCATATGAATGTACACAGTGTGAAGATATCCAATCCGAAAGAGAAGTATGTGGATCTCGGCCATGTGAAGACGTCTTGATAGATTATTTTTTACGATAATTGTTTGTCACACAATATCTCAACCGAATGGCCATACAGCCCTGCATTTATGGATTAAAATCTGAGAAATGGGGAATCGAGCCCGCACACTATCAACTACGCTACCGGGGAGACAAAAATATTTAAGACGTGGGGAAGTTATTTAAATACATACAGTAAATTGACGAAGGTATCGGTGTGTTTTTAATATCATATGATTGCTGTATAATGGATAATAAAATTGCACTAATTACTAATACTATTGTATAAACTATCTAATTAATTGAAAACACGTTTAGTTTTCCAAATTACACACCGTGAATATTCGATAAATCAAACCTATAGTTACGTAAAAACAAAAGAAAGTAAATATAATATATATTATTTACCATGTTTGCTCCTAAAGTCAACCATATGGATCTACACAGTGTGAAGACATTACTCTATATAATTCTAGTATATTAAGAGAATCGTTGAAATCAAATGATTATATGAATGGATTGTAGTTAAGCAGAAAACGTCCAAGGAACGTTAAATTATTGGATATAATGCTTTAAAAACACCAATACTTTAATATGACAAACACACCCAATTAAAAATTTATACTCAGAAGAAGTAATCGCAGCTTTTTCTAACAATTTACCCGCATACCAACAATTTACAAAAAACAATATCTACAAAACGTCCATGTGGCTTAAACGTTTTCGGCTTTGAAGCTTAAATATAAGATTACTTGATAACAAATAATATTTTGATCATACCTATTCTAAATTATAAGTATTATCATAATGCCACTTGTTTTTTTCAATAAATGTACTATTTATTATTGTACTGTATTGTTTTGATATATTGTTTCATTTATAAACAAAAAATACAATAAATATAACCAATTCCAAGGTTTTATGGGCAAAGATTAATATAATATTAATAAAAATCCAAGTCCAAAACGAACAAAATAAAAATTGACACCCACAAAACATTCAACAACTTTTAGAGTAGTACGTTTTTTAATAATCAGGAAAGATATAGAATATGCCATTTAAGTATTGAAATTCCATATTACATTCATAACAATATAAAATTCATACTAAATGTTAATTTGTTTCATTAATATTTCAATCGCATTTTCTTCTTGTTTGTCTGTAGATATGTGGCTTGGAAGTCTTCTGCTTAACTACCTCCAAATAATATATACTATAAAACAGAAAATACGAGTATGTTTGTCTGTCACAAGAACTCCTCCCAAACGGTGAACAGAAGCCCTGTGAAGTGTTCACATATCATCTTGATTGCTATTTCTAAATCAATTATAATAGCTCAATAACTCTTAAAGCAGTACGTTTTTCAATAATCTAATAATCAAGAAAGATGTAGTATATGATAGATAATTCACAACGTTATTACGTAAATATTTGTTAAATTGATTAAACATTGATTCAACATGATGGAAATCCACCAAATACTATAATGATCATAATATTTTAAGTTTACTAAGTACATAACTAAAATTAGTATTCGCAATACATTATTAAGTAATGTGGTTGTAGAATATTTTCTAAAAGCATTCATATAAGTCTCTAGCGTTTCGCATCTTGAGCAAATTATCTGATTTAGAAAGTAAAAAACAGGATTGTCATCAATGACGCCGCACAGTTATGACGTCGCCCACACACATGTTAAATCAACAACCATCCCCCGGTGGGTAGAGGGAATTTTCTTGAAGTTTTCCGGGTCAGATGGTTCTCCATCCGTTTCCGGTTACAGCCTGAAACATATCCTGTAATTTTGGCGGAAATAGGCTACCATATGGGCGACCTTCGTTCGTGAGCGACGCTGCGAAAGTTGATAATTATCAATATGGATTGTGTGCGTCTTAAAGAAACGATTTATGAAAAATATTGCTTCAATATTTATGCTGACTCTCGAATTACTGAAGTATATATTTTAGTAAAATATATTTCGTGAATTACTGACTTCCAAGTTCTTACAAAATCTTATCAATGTTCCGGTAGTGTGCTGATGAAAATTAGTGGTTTATTAAAATTTAGTATTTTGTCTCCCCAAGTAGCATATTTGGTAGCGTGCGCGTCTAGCAATCCGGGGAATGCGGGTTTAAACCTCCATCTGCTGGATTTAAAACATCTAAAATGCAGGACTAGATGCCCATCGGGTTGAGCAATTGTCTGACGGACGATTCTCGTCAAAAATAATTTGTCAATACGTCTTCACATTACGGAGATACATATACTCTACTCGGAGTTGATATCTTCATACTGTGTAGATCCATATGCCCCACTTTGGGAGCGAATATGGTACATAATTAAACGATGATTTTTTTGTGAAGGTAGTATTCACTTTGCGGAGATTTATACGTGTAATCCGTTTCTGGAAAGGACATCTTAACACTTCAATTTCGGAACGGACATGGTAAAAATGAATAATACTGATTAATCACTTAGCATGTTTTAGTAGTGTTACAATATAAAATGAAAGGTAGCTCAAGTTGAGGCTTTAATTTTTCTAAAACGTCAAATTATTTGTAGGTAAATGAAGATTTTTGACATTGCGCTTTCGAATCTTACAGCTGCAGAATTTTAAAAAATCCGAAGATGCAGGACTGGATGCTTGTTGGGTTGAGCGATTGGCTGACAACTATTTATTTTGAACAATCTGACAAAATAAGTCTTTGCAATGATGTTTCAGGTTTGTTCAACTTCTCTCTGAATATAGAAAATGTGGATCACCTGTCCTTTCAATGTAAAGACATACTTTCCCTTCCACCACCCGTTTCTTATCCACAATCGTTAGCGAGCGTATACCAAAGCGTAACGATCGTGAGGCGCTCTTAAAATTGCCTGAAGCGTAACAAGAAAAGCTTCTCAAGATCGTGGTCAGCATGCACTAGAGTGTGCGTGATTCCTCTTCTAATTAAGATAGCCCTACTAATTAATAACTTAGCCTTGTCGAGGAGAGACCTTCTCGCTCGCCGTCAGATTTCGCAAACTTTACATACTGTATTTTGAAACATACTAATTCTTAGTCAGCTGCGGTATTGAAAACAGTAACCTTCAGTGCCTAATCACATGCATTTATCAATCAGCCACCGGACTTATGTAATAATGTGAGCATATCAAACATTTTTTATTATTCATAATGCATAAAATGATTTTAATTAAAAATACTAATATTTATTTTTGCCACACTACGCAAAAACAAAATAAATATGCTTCATTTATGGACATGGGTCCGTTGATAGACATTTTGATTTGTTGAATAAATTTGTATAATTTATTTTATTATGGTAAAGATTAATAAATATTTTATCCTAAATAAATAAATACATGATTTGAATTATTATTTACAATGTAATATTCACTTATTGCGAAGCAGATGTGAATTAACATTTAACATTAAGTTTATTTACGTTATTTTATAAAATCGTCGTCTAAGTGGCAGAAACTTGTATCTACACTTTTGATAAAAAAATTAAAGCGACTTTGCCAGTTAAGAGTCTACCATAAAACGACTTCAGCACTCTGCAGATTATTAAGGACATTTTAATATTCGACAAAAAAAACAATATTCAACTTATACTTGATTAATATAATACATAATTTAACTCATTTAATAAAAAAAGACCAATCAGCTGTCTACAAATCATAAGGACACCTGCTAATATAAATAAATCGTATCATTACAGACTGATAACAATTTCATACTTTATTAATAGCCATAGTACTTAACTAACCCATTAACTGCTGATATAAAAATGCATGAAAATCTGTAACACTTAAGTATTATAGGTAGAACCTTAGAGGAATAAATGAATGACGTGTGCTGGTCTAAAATACTAACAATATCAACAGAGCTATAATATTATTATTTTAATATTTATATATTTTTTTTATATACTATGTTTGCTCTCAAAGTGGAGCATATAGATCAAAACAATTTGAAGATATCCACTCCGAAAGTGGAGTATATGAATCTCCGCAATGTGGAGACGTCTTGACAGATTATTTTTCACAATAATAGTTTGTCAGACAATTGCTCAACCCAATAGCTATCCAGTCCTGCAGTTTTAGATTTTTAAAAATCCAACACATGACGAATCGAACCCACATTCCCCAGATTACTAGGCATGTACGTTACCAGCCATGCCAACCAGGGAGATACACAGTGTGAAATAAACATCAAATTCTCTAAATTATGACTTTTTTAGCATGTCCACTCTTAAATGAATCAAATTAATGTATCTCTATAATCATGTTTGCTCGCAACGTGGAGTATATGGATTTACACACTGTGAAGATATCTTCTCCGAATGCGGAGTTTATGGATCTTCGCAATGTGAAGACATGTATCGACAGATTATTTTTGGCAAAAATTGGCTGTCAGATAATTGATCAACTCAATGCGTATCCAGTCCTGCATTTTCGGATTTTTCAAAAATCCAGTAATTCTGGAAATCAAATCCTCATTTTTTAGATGCGAAGCACGAACTTAAGCCTTCACATTTTCAACAATAAAACAGTGATATTAACTTACATCAATTATATAAAAAAATATATTTCTAAATTTCCAGATAATATCCATAATATTTTTATACAGTTTTTCATCCTACTGTAATAAATTTTCTCGAATTTATTTAATATGGAGTTGCAATTTTTGTTCAATTAGACGACATTGCATATGTATATATGTATATATACGTGTACAGGCTGGCTAAGTAAAGTGGATATATCTTCACATCTGATTTAACCTTGCCCCACATTTGATATGTCTCTATAGAACAGTAATATAATGCAATGCTTGTACATGAAAGCACAGATGCCTTCTCGTTTATACTGGTCATTCTCAGCAGGATAACATCGCCCCCATGGAGGTTTAATTCGACCTGACAGGGGCGATAGAACCAGATACATTTTTATTTTTTAAGATATGCCACGTTTTTTATAAAACATATTTGTAAATTAGAATATACACACTTGTGTAGTATAAGTATGTTTATTTTAATATTAATTATGGCGATTTGTTTATTTGACATACATTTTGCAATTTTTCTTCGGTAGCCAATTAGTAATTACGTGCGCATCGGAACTGATCACGTCTTCAAATCCCACAGATAACTTCGATATAGCGGACGAATCGGTCCATTATATAAAAATCTGTTTTCTGAATGTGTTTTCTTATTATTATTATTATTAAGTCCAAGAAAACTTGTGACACTTTCGAAATAAATTGTTTTTTTTTTGTAATTTACTGTCTGTAACTGTTTTTAAAATGTTATAAATTTTTTCTTGTTCACATTCAGTTATGATGTGATACTTATGGTCACCTTTATCTACTTCTAACCACTGTAAAACAACTTCTTTGGCTTCTTCTTCTATAGCATTGTTCCGTGTTGTGCTACAGAAATCAGGAATTTCTAACCCTTCTAAAGCCATGTCTGCCTCTTGGCCATCAAACATTTTCCCCAACCATTTCACTGATACTGTGTCGATTGCGTCGAAGTTTTACTGTATATGGATTTTTAAAAATCAATGGTGCTGAACTGGATGACCCAGAAGTCGATTTGGCATTTGATTGGGCTCAGGTGTAGTTCAATTTTGAGCCCACTGACAAGATAATGTCACACTACTCTCACACCAACTAATAATTTTACCTCCCTTTAGATGTTGAGGTTTTTCGTTTTTTAGCATTCGTGCTACCTAAAAAAATTATCCACTATGTGTACGTCTTCTCATGTGAGTATATATTATTGAAATTATCTCTTCAGAACTTAGAAACCTCAAAATTTAATTGCGCTTGGCCTTACAAGTGCTGAATCCGCTACTGCTCCTGGGAGACTTCTGCCACTATAAAGAGTGCCCCAGGTTCATAACGTCAATTTATATGTTGGTATAATGGGTATTAAGACGTGACAGATGGCGAATAAAAAAACAAAATATACAATATAATAAATATTACTTATATAATCGATAATTCAGTGATATTCATGATATTTGGTACTATGATTGATAAGCCCTGCGTAATGATTTTAAAAATCAAATATACTGAATCATGAGATTGAGTGATTTATTACCAACTCTCACGAAAACACTTCTCAAAATACGTTTTCACACTGTGTAGATTCATATGTTTTACGTTCCCACTAGACATTGTTAAAATGAAAGGATTTATTTTAATCAATTTAAAAAATGTAATTACTTGTTATAATAAATATTCACGCTGTGAAAGTCCACATGCTTCACTTTTAGATCAAACATGTTTAAAAAAATATTGTAAGACTAAGAAATAAAATAAAATAATCATTTATACACCATCTGTCTAATATATAAATTATTCAAATATATATATCGACATGAGTTCACTATTAAATTTGTCGTAGTGATATAACGTTTTTTTACTTATATATTCTACAAGTGGGTGGATATTATTAACTACTATATATTTAAAAATACCATATCCCATGCGTAACTTAGAAGTCAATATAAGTCATAGTGATTTAAGAACATTATCGATATTGTCAAGAGGATTATGAGAAAAATTACTATTGTATTAAAAAGATATAATGAAATAAAATTGTGTAGTCGGTAATAGATGTTTTATCAGGCGTATATATTTGTCATAGAAAATCCCACGCGCTTGTTTTTGAATGTATTATATAAAAAAAAACACGAGGAAACAATTTAATTTAATATCTATTATATTAAACATCGATACATGTTATCGATTCACTGCTAGATTAAGCCTATTAAAGCTTTTATATTATTCTAATTAACAAGTTTTCAATACGTATCATATGGAGCAGATTTCGACAGTTATATTATTTTGTAATTAAACAAGATGCAATTTGAAGGACCGATATGATTGCTATTGATATTGTTTACAGGGCTGGCTTTATAATTGCTGGCACCCTGGTCAAGCCCGTTTTAACTGTAGTAATTAAATTTAAAAAATCACTCGAAAAAATACTATAAATGTTGAAAGTAGTTTACTATCTGAAAAGATATTGTACAATTAATATGTACCAATTACAATTAACAAACTACTCGTAAAATTGCAGTTTAGATTTGGTTAGCGAGCATCTTTGAGTGTCATTAAAAGTAGCTCTCTTTAAATATACATATATATCTGAACCTGCCCTAATCCATCTTGAAAACGTCATTTTGAAATAATATTTTATTTAGTATTTTTTCCTTAATCGCATCCCTAAGCACATGAAGCCCCGTGCAGTTGTCCGTGTTGCCAGTACCCTGAGCCGGCTCTGATTGTCTATTAATTGCTATTAAAGCAGGTGGTTCCACCCCTTCTATAAACTTCTAATTTATATTTGGTATGTGCATTCTATTTATACATCTATGCTGACAATATTATACTAAATAGATAATATTATATTGGTACTTATTATTCTTGTTGTTATAAAACACTTTACTAAGAAGATGTCAACGGGAAAACAATCAGCGAATGACGTAAACAAATAATCGAATGCATGAAATAAAATTGATGTTTTTTGCTGATCTCCATATTTATTTGGGTGTGATTGTATAAGGAGTACATGAGAAATAAACTGAACGAGGATGGATGAATAACGTATGTAGAGGGAGATGAAAATCTCTGCGAATTTTATATAGTCATGAAATTTTTGAAAATTTTGTACGATGTTTTTTATATGTATAAAAATTATTGATTTAAAATTATTTGTAATTCAGCAAAGTCCCGCACCGGATCAATTTAAATTAGGCTTTTTTCGTGAGTATATTAAAGTTTACTGCATGAAGTTTTGAGTGATATGCGCAGGCGTGGCAAAAAAACAATTATTTTTTATTATAAAACGCAAATCTCTCAGTTTTCAGTAAATTTATTGCTCCATTTAATGTGATACATATAAAGAATAAAATGTGTTTTATGATTGTATTATATATTTTTTAAGCGTGTTAAAAATATATATAATATAAAATTGTTCGGATAAAACAGTTTGCCTATAAAAAAATATCTAGTTAGGTTTTTCCTATTTTTTACTTTTAGATAATTTCAAGAATATAACAAATAAAAAAACCAAAGATTGAATTATTATCGATTGTTCAATTAGAAAATGTGTTTCATAAATCTAACTCAATTGTTATCTAAAATCTATGTTATTTTTTTCAATAGATTATATAGAAAAGGAATTCTTGACCAAAAAAGATTCGCGAAATATCCCACTCAGTAAAAAAATGTTATTTGAAAGCTATTTAGAAACATCACATCATTCTTTATTAATAATACAAGCCTACTATATCATTCGCCATCACAGATGTATAAGAAAGTTTTTTTAACCACGTATTATTCCAAATGGTCTCATGAATCCCAAATAGATGGAAATGGAGCGTGTGGATTTTGACAATGTGGCGACTCTTCATGACAAATTGTCGTTTTACGAGGTTTTGTTGTCGACCAAACGTTAGACTTATTGGGCATTCATCCCGCATTTAAAGACACTATTATTACAGCATTTGAATCTGCAATTTGTGGTATCAAGCAACTCGTTACAAAGACAATTCGGCTACTGAGGCAACAAATAAGAAGTTCATTTATACAATTCACTTAAATTATTTATATTTTTGATAATTGGCAGTACACACGCGAACTCTACATTTTATTCATTCAATTCATTTGAACGCACAAATAAACGTCACAGCACGGTGGTGGTATTTAACTGCGATTATGGACATCCTGGAATACGTAAATTTACCATATTTTCTAAAATTTATTAACGTATCACATAATGTTCTAGTTTACTTAGATACCAAATAAAATCCTGGAAACAAAACATTGACAAGATAAATAAAATTGTCACATTGGGGTAATTAGGCTGGCACTACAATAGATTTGATGGCAGCAGAGCGTCGGCAACAGATCTATCTATAAATCTAGAAAACAGCTATACATAGGTGAGTGAGTAAATGAGTAAGTTGTTGTGACGACGTGTTGTCGCGCTGCCGAACTTGCTAACTTGCTCACTCACATATTAATAGCCATTTTCCATCTCTGTTACCGATGCTCTGCTGCCGTCGCTCTGTCATAGTAGCGCCGGCCTTATACTCAACACTCGGAGCGGGCGCAGTCAAAAATAATCATTAAATGGAATGAAGCTAATGATTAGTTCAGAACTGTAATGAGTTATGCAATTAGCTGAAAACCAAGCGAAATTCTATGACAGTAATCAGTCTCCAGATTGTAAAAATCTATATACTCAGCATTATTTGGAGCAGATAAGGTATTTTTTTATGAAACCTTATAAAAGGTTTATTTCGACCAAGCGATTGATTATATTTAAAATTGTAAGTTCGCGTTTGCTTGCCTGCTTACATAAAGCAATATTTGGACACTGTAAAAATATTTCAATTGAAAGAGGCAGTTGAACTTTTTAATATGCCCAATCTATGAGTAATTTTTGTACTCAAAACAAAAAATATATCACATACAGTTCTGATTATTTCAGAACTTGTATTACTCTAGAATCTAGAGTCTAGATTATCCATTCTGATGAACTTCTCACCCATTTAATACGAATAATCCTCTTTAAATCGTTAACACATGCACATTGAGTAGGCTTACCAAAAATGACATATGGCATGTTGAGTCATGAAGTGACAATGCTGTTTCGCCGGGAGACTGCTCAGCCGAAGATGCGAGGGTCGATGCCCGTCATCCAAACACCTTGGCCAGACCATCGTGGGCTAATCGCAAACATGCCATCCATCAGCCTACATAGATAACATCTCTTTTTTGTGTTCACAGTTACGAGGCGGATTTATTCGAAGTGACAACTAAAGTGAAACACAATACGGAGAAAAATCCTTGGCATAAAAACTTAAATTTTTACGTATAGATTGTAAAAACGTTAAAACATTGTACGGATTAAACAGCTGAATTGTTAATTACACTGTATCATAAAAATTAAAATCATCTGTTTTGCATGTTTAAAATAAATGACTTGCTTTCTCCTCCACCACCCAAAACGTCTCCACACACGGGCATATATCGTGGCGTAACGAACGTGTGGCGCTCTTCATTAGTGCCAGAAGTATCCCCGAAGCATTTTCTTAAGTCCCAGGTTAGCGTACACTAGAGTGCGTATGATTTATATTCTAACTAATTATACCCTGCTAATATCTAGCCTTTTTGAGAAGAGATCTTCTTGTCTTACTGAAATAAGGCATACTGAAAGAGTTTACAAATCTTATTCGTAAGCTAGCCTCACTCAAGCAGGAGATATTGTCGATACAAAACAACTGTTGCATTGGGATGATGATATCAATATCCGAGATGATTTCGTTAAATACAGCCATTATCCTTCGTAGCACCATCACTCATGACAGGCTAGTTCTACACTTTGGATTAAAAACCACCTGTTGCGTCCTTCGTTACCGAAGAAGCACCATCTCGACCTTTGATGTGATTAATGACAATAGTTGAATTATAGCTTCCCAACAAACAAAACGTAGGTGTATGTTATAACTTAATTATTATGTTTTAAGTTGTTTTTTCGCAAAAATCCTCGACTGCGTTCGCTTTAATGTGTACGTACGAGAACAGATGTTTTCAAGAATGACATCACTGTGTAATAATATCATTATCAGATACAGAGACAACTTCTTCCTACGCGCAAATGGTTGACACTAACTGTCAATAAATGCAGCCGCCTGCAAAAATTACAGCCAAAGACGAAACTATAATAATAAATTATATCAGTTAATAGCTTCAGAATCAGAGAGTTCTAGAAATTGTATAAAATGCATAAATTGTACAAATATATATTACTAAAATATATGGGGTGCATTTTAATTACAAGCTGATGTGCGTGCCGAAATTCGCATCACAGCACAGGCTATGTGTGATTTGGCACCGTCCTGTTGGAACCACATGAGCTGGAGGCCCAATTGATCCAATTTGGACACAAGAAAGCTTGCATTACCAGCACTTTCAAAGGAAATGGCCTGATGATGCCGCCGGCGAAAATAACGCACCATATCCACCACCACCACTTAATAATAATGCTCTAGTCTTTAGTGTATCAGATAAAGATTTTCAGTGCCCCAATAGTGGTTATTACATTTATTAATAAAGCCAGTCAAGTCGAAATGTGTCTCGTCATTTATAATAATTTTTGCTAAAAGATTAACAATTATTTTTAAAATTCTGATATTAATTTAATAATTTATATGCAAAAACCAAATACAATTGATGCGGTAGAATCCTTTTTCTTGTTCGGGAAATTCAAAAGCCACCATATTTTTAAAACTTAAAACGGAGGATTACTGTGCATAATGGCAACGAAGGTATCTTAATTATCTGATAAAATGAAAATCTTCGTAGAACACGATTCAACTTGCAAGTATTTTCCTGTTGAACAATGGCGACTTAACACTTGAGTGGCCCTTGTGCCCCAGGCGTAATATTTTTTTTACCATTCACTATTCTCGAATATCCATACTTTCGTCCAGAATTTTGTGATTTATCGTTTTTATTTAGGCCTAGCGCTATCTTAATAATTTATATTTTAGTCCGGACTGTTTTGAGGCCCGCTTCCTGACAAGTTTGGAGCCCCCTTAGTGCGCCTATAAGTCAATCCTACACTGCTGTTGATGCGCAGATATTAAAAACGTATACACATAGTTAATTGCAGAATTCAAAATAAGGCCAATTACAGTAAATGTTAAAGGAATACAAATATATGTTTACCGTTTTGAATCGATTTGGATATCACATTTTGGAGCCATCATAATATCGAACGAAATCAACGTTTGATAATACAAGATTTCCTTTTAAGTTGTTCAGCACAAAAAATATTAGTGTGGGATTAGTTGGTCTAGAATTTTCTCAGTATTCAAAAATAAATCATTGAGCTGGTTAACACTATTTACTAAGTGTACTCTATAATAATGTAAAAAACAACATATCAGTTATACGTTATAATTTTTTTCTATTGTTCTGAATATATAGATCAAGGTTACCAAACGGAAGTGGAAGCTACGTTTTTTAATGTTTACTTCGATATTAGATTTTGTATTTCAACATAATGTGGGTACATATTATATTTTAAAAGTTTTTTTTTGACTTTTATTTAAGTCCACCTAGCCGAGAGCAGAATAATAGACTGGATCTTCAGAAGAAAACCATCCGTCAGATGGCCATGGATGCAGCGATAAAAACCTGGAAGAGT
>JAGVSQ010010557.1:0-12826 GCA_022683975.1 Rhyacophila evoluta
ATGTATTAAACTTAAAATTTGTAATATTACAACATGTATAAAGTAAATAAATAAACTGTGTAATTTCGGCATTATGAACGACTATTGAGTCCTCTTCACAGGATATATTCAGCAAAATTTATGGATGCAAATAATTACGATCTAGGAGGATACAAAGCGATTGACCAGTGGCAAAGAATCTTAAACGCGTTATGTCTTTACATAAGGTGCAAATATGCTTTGTACTTAATAATTTTGTAGACAACCTAGTCAAAAACATGAATTTTCATTCATGTTATGTACGGTATAAAACAGCGATTTTCAAGCTTATTGGCCCTTCTCTAGAAATATTTACACATTTATATCTTATATTATCACATTTATCTTTCCGTAATTTTACTTAATTACTATGAAAACATTATATCTAACTATTACATAAATAATGATAAATTTACACACAGTTACTATGCAAAAGTTTTCATGTAAACAATGCTGTCCCTATAAACTGACAAGTGCGTTTGTTAAAAATTATTCTCTTAGAAATAAATTCGTTATTATACACATTGCTAACGTTTAACTTAAAAAGAACACTCTTGGAGTAAAGCCTCCATTACGTGGTCAACATCATTGAGTCAATATCGATTTTATTCGATATATTGATCATCTGAGGGGTATATTCTAAGAATATTGACTAAAAAATACGAAAATTAAAATGCTTATAATTTTTAAGCCCTTTAAATACCATTGGAGTGGTGTCGATTAGAAATTATGATCGGAAATTTTCGAGAAATTTCAAATATTTCTGTTTTTTGTTTCTCGAGAAATCGTTCATGAGAATCTCGAGAATTTTAAATTTTTCACTAATTTAATACATGGAAATTTAGCGATGTTAATTTGATTAGAATATAAAACATTCTGAAAACATTTCGAAATTCAGAAGTATAAAAACTAATAACATTTGTTAAAACAACATTTACATAAATTACGATACATTTATTTTAATAAAATTAATTGCTTATTTACATATCGTCGTATTACTGGCAAAAGACGTTAAAGTCAAAAAGTGAGTTTTGAAATAATCGAGTTTTAACATTTGAGTCTCTTTGTTAAATACATTTTACGACAATTTCTTAAATATAACACATTATACTTTAAGAAATTGTCGTAAAATGTATTTAACAGAGAGACTCAAACATTAAGATTCGATTACCTCAAAACTCACTTTTTCACTTCAACGTCTTTTGCCAGTAATACGACGATGTAATACTATGAACAAATTAAATCATAATCATTTTTAGCTGAAACTCTTAACATCCCGTATCCAAAAATAGAGCATATGGATTTCTTTGATGTGAACACAGTTCTTGAGAGATTGAATTTTTAAAGGCAGACAGACTAATGCATTTAGCATCTAGTGTTGCAGTTTTTTAAAATTATAAACAGATTAAAAAAATATACTTGTGAACTTTGGTGTACAAATGCCACCAGAACGAGAAATTATATTAAATATGTTAAACTTAAATAATTAGAAAGAAAAACTGATTGTGATAAAACTTTTGTTTGATGAATCATTTAGTGTATATTAAACTAATAAGGAGTATACCAAAACAGCTGATGTAAAAGCAGTCGATGTCATATATTTGTTTGTGACTTAGAGATGACAAACAATCTTGCCTCCTGTAGTGAAGAAAACTTCTTAGATAATAAGCATCATGTTGTGTACACTACTTGCATAACTACAAGCAATGGAAGTTTTTGAATATTTTATTTAAAATTTGAATCACTTTTCCCAACTTATGGCTTTTACATAGCTGATGACAAACTGAATACTTTTAAAGTGATTTTTAGTTATTTGGACATATCGTATTTGTTTTAAATGAGAGGTCATGTTTGCGTTGATCAGAGGTGACTTACAATATTAAATATAAATTATATAACTATCAAAAATCTAAAGAGTAGTTTTATTTTTATATTTTTACTAATTCGAAATACATTATTTTTAAATACATTAATATCCTGAATAAATCGAAGGAGACGGTTTGCTTTGATAAAATAAAATTAATAGTTATTTTCTTCAAACAATTCTTTTTAGTTGAAAATAATATAGAACAATTAATAAAGTATATTGTCTGCAAATCTACAGTTTTAGAAGCTACAAATATTATATATCGGATTATTAACTATTTCCTTCGATAATTTTCTCCAGAATAAAGTTTTTGCTTATTTTATATACTCCCAAAGTGGAGCATATGGAATTAAACAGTGTAAAGATATTCATTTCAAAAGTAGATAATATAGATCTCCGCAATGTGACGACATTTTATCAAATTAATTTTCACGAGAATCGTTTGTCAGACTATTGCTCAGCCAAATGGACATCCAGTTTTGCATTTTTAGATTTTTTTTAGATCCGACAGATCGAGAATCGAGCCCGCATTCTCCGGATTGTTTATCCAAAAAAGGATGTTAATCGCGTTCTGTGGGAATGTCCAAGAATGTGTACGGAGCGGGAGGAGATATTCAAGTCGGTCCAACCAGGAGCGATCGGGCCATCCGACTTGGTTATCACAAGGGCGAATTTTTTTAGTAGCAAGCGTGATGATTTCTTCACATAAATTGCTTGACCAAATAAGTCTTTCCTTTTTCAATTAGATTTTTTTATCATTCTATTTTTTCTAACTTTAGCACACTTAAATGCGTGGCAACCCAAGTCTTGGGTCATTTATATTTACTCCCGAGACATTCCCGTCAAATAAAGTAAATCGCTTCTCGATATCAGAGCTCTGGGTTACGCCTGATTAAGACAAGGTGTAAGGACGGGGCGGATGGATGGTGGGCACATTAGGTAGTCACACATCCTAATACATACGTTAACCGGTTAGACGTTTACGTCATATATATAAACTTTAATTGTATTATTTATTCTATTCAATCCATCTATATTATAAATATTTTATGTGTATTATAATCGATAATTTATTAAATTCTCATGGGTAAACTATTTATTTTTCAGTTAATGAAATGAATAAGAAATTTCTTATGTTCTGGATACTTCGAAGAGAAAATAAGTTATAATTGCTATTAGATAAATAGTTTATTATGTGTATCAAAATGTTGAAAAAGAGCCTTTTATTTTTACAGGATTTCTGATGAAGATACAAGCAAAGATACACCATTAAAATTATGCACATTATAAGAATAAATTTATATTTTATGAAATTTTTCATTGAAATTATGACCGTTTTATTGAAGCGCTTTTTGATCAACACAACTAACTGAATTACTCGAATATTACAAAAATACCAATCTTTCCAGGTAAATTGTTTATTCCACATATCAAGCTTCTTTATTAAAATGTGAAGTTAACATAAATATTACAGTGATTTATAATTATGGTGCTTACGTAAATATGTCACAATATATTTCAAGATGTGTTAAAATTTAATTCTTATAAGAGACAGTTTTATTTAATAATTTATATACTGTCTTATTTTATTATTAAACCATTCAAAATATTTTTATTTTCGTCTTATAAGTCATATTACATGTTAGTGCAGGACAAAAATTTAATTCAGTATATATGTTAGACAATTCCTAAGCATTCTGTTTTTTATACATGATATTTATATTTTATTAAATATTCTACTAGGTATTTCATATTTACTATGACTAATAAATGTTTTGAATCTTTGTATTATTTATGTCCCTTTGGTATGAAAATATTATTTTGTAAAATAGCAAAAATATTTAATGAAAAACAAAAGTTTATCTTATGTTATGTTCCCATAAGAAATCTCCAAAGATTTTTTTTAATATTGCTGTATCATAATTGTATATAAAAAAAACTGGAGCATATGGATCTACGTGGTGAGAAAATTTCGAGTAAATATATAGAACTCCGCAATGTGAATACATATCTTCGTTGTTGATGTTTTTTTCATATTAATTGGATTCAGGATAATTAAAATAAATATGTATTTTTTTTTGAATACCGTGCCCGCTCCCATCATGAAGCATATGGATCTACACAGTGTGAAGATATCCGCTCCGGAAAAGGAGTATATGGATTTTGGCACTGTGAAGACGTCTTGACAGATTATTTTTTACGAGAATTGTTTGTCAAACAATTATTCAACCCAATCCCAGTCCTGCATTTTTCGAATTTTTAAAATCCAACAGATAAGAGATCGAACCTGCATTCCCCAGATCGCTAGGCGCGCACACTACCAACTACGCTACCGGCGAGACGAATATTAAAAAACGTCAAACTGAAATAGCTATCGACAAGAACAATGAAATATGTTGCAAAATGGAAAATTATGAAAATTGAATTGTAATTGTTTTCTGTTGCTAAGTAAAAAAAATATATGTTATTTTTTTATTAAACAAACGTTTAAACAGTAATAAAAATGTTTATTATTTTTGGACATAAGACAACAAAATTTCTTGTTGACTATGTATTACTTTTGAATTCAGATCATATATCTTTCATAATGTTGAGGTAACCGCATAAATTTATTTAATGTAATACTTGATACATTACACTTGTGTGAGAAAATGTGGTTAATATTAAATGATTCAAATTATATTGGATTAGAAATAGCTTTGAATTATCATTAAGTTAACTATGCATTTATTATACTTAAAAGAAAACAGAGCATCCAGTCTATTTTAGTATATATAATAAATGACAAATTTAATGCTTTTGACATAAATCCGATTTAAAATTAACATTTGATTTCTTATCATTCGTCTATTTTAAGCAGGCGCTTCTGCAGTAGTTTATATGTTGCGAATTATTCAGGATAAAATCATTGTGCTTGTAATTTCGAACCATATAAGATGATAACAATTTTCTTTTAAAATTATACACTACACACAGCTTTATCATAATTTATAACCATTATCTAGAATAACGCTGTATCTAATAGAATACCATCTAGATTGAAGCTTCTGGTTAATTACCAGTAAATGAATTTACTTTTTTTAAGTATATTTATTACAATTCTTTCTTATGCCATATCTAATCTGTCAATAGAACAGTATGTCTGTAACATGCATGACTTTCCAAAAATCTCTGTCACCCGCTAACGGTCTTGCATCTTCCCAATACATAACAGAATACCTTAGGTTCACCGAGTACATCATGTGGAATGTATCCGCCAGTTTCCTAGGACGCCGGAATCTCACCAGATAAAAAAAAGAAAAATAGGATTCAGAATTTTTGGAGGCATCCGCAGTACGTGCCTCAGCCAATTCCAACGTCGCTCAATTTCGCTCTCTTATCTCCACGTTATTAATGAAGTGATTGGTACGACTCATCCCCAGAATTTGTCACAGGCATCGTGAAAAACAACATATACAAATAAACTCTCATATTATAGATATCCATAGGTTCCATCTTTGAAGCGAACTTGGTTAAAAAAGTTGATTAACCTCCTAATAATACCTTTATAATCGATCATTTAATTTGGAAATTCAAATATGTATTTAAAAGAAATTCAAATTGATATATCCATAGATTGAGAGGTTCAGATACAAACTGAGCCTTGCAAACTCATTTACCCTTAAAAGCGGACATTCTTTTAATACAAACCACATAGAAAAATATTAGTATACCAAATACATAATTATTTTTCCATTTTCAATGATACAGTAAAACAATAATTGACTATGACTCTCTTTAATAAAGTGTTTTAATTTACAATATAGTTATTTTTCACGGCGCAAGATTTTTTTTTGTACAATGTCTCCTCTTAACATGAAAAATAAATAAGAAGTAATATAAAGTGAAGAACGTACCATTGACATATTGACTTAATAACACACATGCGGAGATCCTGTAATTGAATTGAAAATTTAACGTTTTAACGTAAATTTCAATGAAGTATATAGATTTACAACACGCCTTTCCGGCACCGTGGTAGCGCAGATGTTAGCATGCGCGCTTTGTATCCGGGGAATGCAAGTTAGATTCCCATATCTAGCGAATTTAAATAAGTCTAAAAATACAGGGCAGGATGCCCATTGAGCTTAGCAAATGTTTGCCAACCAATTCTCGTGAAAAATAATCTCTCAAGATACGTTTTCACATTGTAGATGTCCATATACTCTACTTTCAGAGCGATTTTTTTCACACTCCGTAGATTTACATGCTACACTTTTGGTGTAAATATTGTAATAAAAATGTCTCATTAACCCTAATCTAATCGATTGGCTGACGGTCTGTTGTAACAACAAAATAAACCCTAATAATTTCGAAATTTACATATTATGCTTAATTTTTTTATACCATGTTCGTTCCCAAAGTGGAGCATATAGATCTACACAGTGTGAATATATCCAATCCGAAAGTAGATTATATGGATCTGCGCAGTGTGAATACGTCTTGAAAGGTTATTTTTCACGAGAGTTATTTGTCAAACAATTGCTCAACCCAATGGACATCCGAGTCCTAGATTTTTAGATTTTTTAAGATGGGGAATGGAACCCGCATTACCTGGATTACTAGGCACTTACGCTACCGACTATGCTACCGGAGATACTATACTTATAATACTTTCGAATACACAATTTATTTGCTTTAGATTGAATATACTGAAACAAATAAATCTAGAGGTGTAAGAAAAAAATATAATTTATTTAAATCGATGATTTTCGTTTATTAACTGTTTATGTATATAATAATACGTCAAAAATAAATTTAAAGCAGTTTTTTTCAAAATCTATGAAATAATAAAAATAAATCATAAACAATTAAAAATCTCAGAATTTCATACGATATATTTATTATAATTTAAATCTGTGAACGTGTTAGTATTTTTTGCATATGGTTTCTGAAAATATTTATTGGGATTCCATATTCATAATTTACCGCTTAAATTTTAGTTTTCGTTTTATTTACCGGGAAATATATTGTTATCAATGATAAAATAGTACACTTTCATGCATTAATTTCAGAAAATTGTTGGCTTTCTTATATTTAACATTCTTAAATATAATTAATATTTTCGACTGATGGTGCTTGATGGAAATTGATTTTAAATTCATTCTTCAATTTATTCTTAAATATGTACACATACAGCGTGAAACGAGTAATTGGATGATGAAAAAGGATATTTCTAAAAATGAGTAATACCATATTTATATTTTAAATAGATATATTATGTTATAGTTTAACCATTATCTAAGAATATGCGCATTTAATTACTCATTGATATTGCACAAGTCAAATGCAATAGTTAAATGTATAGATTAGATTAAAGGATAATATAAAATGTTATTGTTGCACTTCATCGTATACACAACAATTAGAAATTTATACTCATCAGTTCAATATATTCTGAGATTTATATTATCTTTATCTTTACACGTTCTTGTACTTTATCGAATTCAAGTGTCAATCCACTAAAAATTCAATGGATTGATAACTTTTTTTTAAAACCAGAAATATCCGAACATAAAGTAGAGTGAAACTGACAAGAGCTGAATGGTATTCAGTGCCCTGGATGGCTGCTAAATACTATCTACAAAATGTACTGGATGCAAGCACAGCCTGCCTTTTCCCTTCAGGAAAATTTCTTGAAGGAAGGTAAAATTAAAAAAGGAAAAAAAAGACTATTTTAAGATACAAATCGGAATTTAATGTATATTTTACACTACACATAAAACATATAAATTTAAACTATACTTCAAAATGATTTTGTAAAAAATCATACAAGGAAGGTTCTTAAAGATATTTTTTAAAATGGACATTTTATAAATATACTAAAAGTTTAATCAATTTATTCTAAGATAGTAAAAAAATATTTAGACATTGGCATGTAGTCTAAGACCGCGGGGAGTATAGCAGAGCGACCGCGTCAAAGCGACCGTAACAGAGATGCAAAATTGCTATAAATAGGTGAGTGAGCAAGTGAGCAAGCTCGGCAGCGCGTCAGTCACAGCAACTCGCTGACTTACTCACTCACATATTTATAGCTATTTTGCATTTCTGTTTCCGAGGTTTTGTTGCAATCGCTCTGTCGCTGTGCCTACGGCCTTCAAAATATAAAATTAATTACATTACACTTAGGTTTTAATTTAGCATGCAGGATTCATCTTTCGGGATATTCTGTTCAAATTTAATTTTATTAACAATGTATATTAAAAGTGTAAATATAAAAATATCTGTCATTAATTAATTTAAATAATAATGTTACTTTAATTTAATCGGAAATTGAAGCTGTAATACAAATTTGTTATATTTTTTATGACACAGTGATTTAATCATTTCTCTTCACATATTATGTTGTGACACACTCACAAATTGGAGGTCTATGTGCTCTATTCTCAAACGGAAATACTGTTTGTTTTTTTGTATACTGTTATTCAAAACTACTATATTGATATTCGATATGTGGTTAATTTATTTACGGAAGGAAGACGTATCAGTATAAATTAATCATATATAATTTATTTCTCATAAAAATAATAGTCTTATTTTGATGGGAAAATAATAGTTTTATATTGGGGATAACCATTTTTCTTTTTTATCTCATTATATCTTTGGATATTAAATATGGTATTTTTGAATTAAGATTTGAAAAAAGATGATGCTGGGTGAGATGATGTAACTTCAATAAGAACGCCGAAATAATAAAGCAGACAGAGTACCCTCCTGTTACATTAAAGTCATGTAGCGAGGCTGAAATTCGCCAAAACACGGAAGACTCTAAAAAGTCTGAGCCATGTTTGTCTATTCTTCCAACCACCGTTATTCCAGCGACCTGAAAGACCGGTGAATCCACAGGATATAGTCGGTGGAATAGAAGAATGGTGATATGATCTGGTACGATACAGGACGGTTAGCGGGTGACAGATATACATGGAGGCATCATGTGGCAGCCACATGATGTATTTAGAGAGAGGATATAACAGCGGATAAGAAAGATTTTTTTTTTTAATATTTAAAGAATCTGTGTTTTTACTTATGGTTATCTATTAAAATTTTGTCTAATATGTAAATGTTTAATTTTCTACTTTATACATTCTAAATAAATAGAAAAGACAGTAGTTAATTATTGAATCTATTAGTGTTTATTTTTATTGTGGTGTTCACAAAAGTGTTTTTCTCAAGGAAAAGTTCCTCGAAAATTCACTGTCAGTAAAGTTGGTGAAAATTGAGATTCTTGTTAGGGATCATTTATGAGATGTAATATTAATGACGTGTCCTTGAGCAATTTTCATAGTTAAATAAAAAATCATAGAACATTGTAAAAATAAATTCAGTTATCAGTATAAATGTAAAAGTAGGACTTTATAAGAAAATACATTTTGAGAAATATATTTACCATCCGGTAGCTGAGATGTTAAAGTGCAAACTTTGGAGCCGAATATTGCGAGTTCGATTCTCACGGCTGCTGCATTGAAAAAATATATTATGCAGGACTGGATACGCAATAGGATGAATGATTTTTTTTCTATATATGTTTTAATATCTACATATCTAGTCCATGTCTGAATTGGTAATATTCACACTGTTGAAATCTATATGCTCCCCATTAGGAACAAAAACGGTAAAAAAAATATTGTTGGTGTATTATTAAGTTATAACAGAGATGTAACAAATTTCTGATGACTTTTTTAGGTAAAGTTAGTTTGTTTTTATGTCTCGTCTTTTCTAATCACCAGATTATTCTAAAATTAATTTATTATTTAACGAATATTCACATATCTGTCATAGATATAACAAATAGTCTGTTACCATGGTTTTATCGTCGGATACACACGAATTTTGAAATGTCCCGGTATAATGGCGCATATATAATCATTTTTGCATGCGCAGTTTCGAAAAACGCGTCAAACTAAAAATTGAGAACATACTTGTAACGTATACACTATCGACTGACGTCAAACATTGGTTCATCTATACACGAACCAATCAGTTGATAAGATGAAGGATCAAGTTCACTGAAATATTCGTTACTTTTAAAATTGAGTTTTTCCAAATATAATTGATGAAGCGAACAAGAAAAAAATAAATTTATATTATCAGATGTTAGTTTGTATAATGCTAAGATTTGTAGATATGAAGTTACGGTAGTAAAAAAATAATTCGTTTTAACAGTTTAGCTAACATGCTTTTAAAATTCATAAAAACCCACTAAGAGATATCACCACTTAAATTTTTTTATGATAGAAAAACATTTTAGAAATAAATTTGAAGCATATATATTATTATAAATATACTAAATTTCTTATTTATTGTGTGTGACATTTAAAACTGAAGACACAAATCGATCGTTATTAATTTTTTATCCCTGTTGTCAAATATGATGATATATCATTAGTTAGTACTCAAAGGGCCAACATGAATTTGAAGAGATATTTATTGACTGAGTAGATGGTTACTATTATTATCATTAAACGATTTTTTGTGATTATTATTTCTTTAAAAATGCAGAACAGGTTAAATCATTGGCGGGTGACCAAATCTCGTGAACGCCACTTTATATTGTTTTTATATTTATACTTATTTATAGCTTATTTAATATATACTAATAACGTGATTTATATTTAAGACTTGTCCATTGATCTTTCAAACTTTTGTGCTAGGAATTGTTTTTTTCTTGAGGAAGTAAATGCCCTTTTCGGATTATACAATAGAATTATCCTAAAGATGCTTGTAGTAGTTGATCTTGTTAGACTTGTAATTCTTAGTATTAAACAATTTTCCCCAAAAAATTAAAAACACTAAAATTCTGTTTATATTTATTATATCTTTAATGAATACCGGTTACGTCCGTCATTAGATTAAAACACATTTTATAGAGGAAAACAAACTTAGCAGAAATACGGGATAAAAACCATCTCATTATTTCACTGAATTTATTCGTGTCAATTTTAATCAAAAAACTTCCGAGAAATTGTCTTATGTGTGTATGATATTTGCATGAACACATACAAAATCTTTCAATGTGTTCGTGTTTTACTATTTCTTTTGATAGTGTAAGATCTACATGTGTATTATTGACATGTGCTTTAACTATGCATGTATTTGTTACAACTTACCAGGAGAGCAGTAAACAAAATTATTTAGTTTATTTTTAGAACTATTTGAAATTTTACTTCTAGAATTTCTAAGATTGATTATGAACTGTTATATTATCATTGATAAGTGTTTTGTGGAGTAAGAATTTTAAATATTTTTAAAACTAATTACCAATTAATAAGTAAAATTCACGATGTCAAGTATGACAATTATTTTTAATTTGTCTAAATTTTCGTCTGCATTTTAATCGGGACAAAACTACATTAGTCATTCTTTTGCCGATACGTAGGTAATTTAAGTAATGAGACATGTAAAAATTAAGCCATTGAGGTCCTGTTTGTAAAAAAACTAACCGTGAATAAAAGTAAAACGTAATAAAAATATTTTGCTATTTCAAATTGATAACTTTCAAATTAATAATCAAAATTATTTCATTGGTTACTATTATTGTTCATGTACATTTTATGAGTGGGATAAATCCTTTTATTTTTGACAATGTAAAATACCAAAATCAATCTTAGATAAAAGATTTTTTTGATAACGCACATTAAACAAGAAAAAATTTCAAAAGTTTATCCCTTTATATGGATTTATAGATTTTAAACTTATTTTCCATAAAAACTTTTTCATAACTTTATATACCATTGGCTTATTTAATTTTATAGTTAAATACACTTTAAATTTTACGTTTTAATAATTCATATATTTTTATATATATATTTAACCATATATTCTCTAAATGCGAAGCATATGGACCTGAAGGCTTCTGTTGATTGTTTTTTTACAGATTTGTAGTTATCATCGACATTGAACATTCTCATCCTATGTATATACTTTTTAACTAACTAGTATTTTTATGTGCAAAACGTTGACTTTAATCCTAGTATGCAGAAAAATTCATGCAACTCGATATGGATATTTACTTGAGAACATTTTTTTATCGTTATACTCATATAATAAAAGTTATAAAAGTAATCAAGTATTATATAAACTGGCGTAAAGATATATTGGTATTACTCTGAAAAGAAAATCACTCATGAAATTAAAATTAAAGTGGAATTAAAATTAAATTTTTGACGGTATTTGTTCATTCGCTAACTGTAATATGCCACAACAGTTTTACTCCGTATACGTTATATGACGTTTCACGTAATGATGACTTATCACGGTAATGCTAAGTGTTAGTAATTTGGTCTAAAAATAGTAGAAATAATTACCACGACGTACTATTATCCGATGTAACATATTATCTGACGTAACTATATGATTTACACACTAATGCATTTTAAAAATGCGGTCAAACTATAACTTGTTTGATTAAGTATGCGTAAAATAAAGAATATTGTTTATGCAAATAAAAACGATACATGTATGTAGTCATGATAAGTATTAGGCCTAAGGTGTTTGCTTTTTGAGAAGCTTAGTTCTCAAAACCCAAGGCAATATGAAGATTTATGTTTATATTGGTAAATATTTGAAGGCGCTATATAAGTAAGTTGTTGATAGATATAAGATACTAATCAGTGTAAAAAACATCAGTACGAAAACTTCAATCGAGCTTCAGTTCTATTAAAATCTTTCAGGGAAATGGTTTCAATTGTGAAACTAAAAAAAAAATGCAGCGGATTTTAAACAAATATTTAAATACTGCATATTTACATGAAATTATTTGTTAGAGTGATCAATAGTCATTTCTACCATGTCAATATTTAAAATTACTATTTTTTGTTTTGCAGTGAGCGAACATATAACATACTACAATGTATGTAGTATGTTATATGTTCGCTCACTGCCCACATATAATGTAGCCTGAAG
>JAGVSQ010010558.1:0-12825 GCA_022683975.1 Rhyacophila evoluta
TAGAATTTAAAATCAATTTCCATCAAGCACTATCAGTCAAAAATATTAATTATAAGTCTTAATAGTATTTATACCCCACGCAGTTATTTCTTTTCTACGCCTCTGTTTCAATTTAAAAAAACAACAAGTTCATTCACTCCTATTCACATTAATAATAATACGCTAAAACAATAATAAATTTTATCTAAAAATATATTATATTCACCTGTAAAATGTATTCGATTTTGACAGTTGGCAATAAATTCTCACATGAAATTGTTGTAACCTAATCCTCAACATTTCACATGATTCGGTATCCGTGTCAATCTACACAATATTGTTAAACACTGGACACACGAGTAAGCAATTCGCGTGTGATTATATGATTTTCGGGTAATACAATACGCCTAATTAATTCCAATGATAAAATATAATAATATTCGACAATTAGCGTATTGAATTTCATAACAAAAAAAAGCGCTGTAGATAAAGTTTTCCTGGGCTACTTTCCCACAGTTCCTGTAGGCCTCATATTCTCATGCGCCCATTGCAATATTCTTTCCGTATCATTTAAAATTTAATTTTCGGAGTTATCTTAAATTAAAGTATAAGTGCCATCGTTTAACGCGGTACACCGGACTCGATTTTTACGCAATGCCGTGTAAAGAAATATTATTCTTCTTTCTTCTTCTTCCATGTTCCCTCCCTAAGTGGAACATGTGGACACCACGTTTCGCCTCCAAGAATCCCTGTCGTCTGCCAGCATTCTTGCGTCCTTGTGATAGGTGATAGAAAATCTTAGAAGCATCACATAGTAGCTATATGCTTCATACGAATAGCGAATATGATGAAAGAAATAAAAAAAATGTAATGTGAAGAAATGCTACAAAACAATTGGTTCCGTGACAACTGCGCACATGACAATTACTCACATGACAAGTGCTCACATGACAAATGCACACATAGTCAATTGCACATATGACAAATGTTCACAAGACATCTGCGCACACATTGAAGTGCTCACACTAACACAGAAATATAATAGACATAGTTTAGGTAGATTTTTATATTTTATTTAAATTATATATGGCCACTTACGAATATTGAATAGTTTTCAGATAGTAAATATTTTGTGATTTCAATTTTAAAAGACATTTTACACTTGATGAAATATAAAAATCTACCTAAACTATGTCTTAATATTAATTTCTGTGTTAGTGTAAGCACTTCAATGTGTGCGCAGATTTCATGTGAGCATTTGTCATATGTGCAATTGTCTATGTGTGAATTTGTCATGTGAGCACTTTTCATGTGAGCAATTGTCATGTGAGCAACTGTCATGTGCGTAGTTGTCTGGTTACCAAAACAATTAGATTCGGCAAAACTCAACAACAGCAGGGATTGGCCTGAATCCATTCACACTTAAGGCATGACAATCAAGATATTGCGAATATATAATGTACAACAAGTTTGGAAGAGGAAAAAAGTGTGGTTAAATAACAAAATTCACAAAACTTCTATAACAATCCAGAAACTAATTCTTAAAATAAATCCAATATTTATCTGCCAAGTTATGTATCTAATTTTTCATGAACTTATCATAAATTTACTGATTACGATGTCGACCTGATTACTGAATCAGGAGATTTTATTCGAACAGGATGTGTAGATACAAATTCATTTCATAGATAAGATACCATAATAGTCAAAACAGTACAAATGACTCTCCCTAGAAACGAACGTACGAAACGTGCATGGCAGCAGCTTTCATGTACGATTGGTTTTTTTGCTGTGACGCAATACGTTTTTACCGTAAGTCAATGTGTAATTTTCAGTATTGTTTCGTTAACAGATCTGTTAGATATAGATTAGGCGATGTCGCTAACTGAATTAATTAATATTCGTGTTAAAATAATGATATGTATTGAACATTATCGTCGTTGGTAACGTTCTGATTGATCTACAACCGCTGTCTGTAATCTAGTCTAGACCGTGTTGTACATTTGTTTTTTAGGCTGATCGAGTATGTCTCTAAGAGTCTGGATGATTTCGTGTCATAACCATTTAATTAGTGAGCTATTTTTTTATGCACCCACGTTTTAATAACTAAAATCTTTCACTGCTAACAATTCAAGTAATATCATAATAGCAATCAAATTTGTTTCGCGGCATTAGCTTAAGCTAATTGCAGGCAGCCAATTATTGATCAATTGTAATATTTGGAAGCAACCGAATTTTTAGCTCTAAAAGACCTTTGAACTTATTGTCTCATACGCGGTATTGGAAGAACACCGTAGATATAGAAACTGAGGATTTGGCTTCATACAGAATCTCTAATTGTTCTCGGCGGAGATGTCAGTTTCCAAATCACGTGGCGCATGCTTATTTTTTCTTTAAAAAAACGTTTTAAAGCTGAGGCTTTAATTATACTCCACCCAAGTATAAATGTTATTCTATTTTTTTAAACCACGTTCGCTCCGAAAGTTAAATACATATATGAATCTTCGCAATGTGAGAATATGTCTTGAGAAATTATTTTTCACGACAATTGATTAACCTAATATGCATCCAGTCCTGCATTTTTGGATTTTTAACAATCCTGCAGATGTGGGTATCGAACTCGCATTCCCCGGATTGATAAGGGCGTACGCTAGCCTGTGCGCTACCGTGGAGACATAATCCTAATAAATCTGCGTTAATTTTATCGTAAAGATAGATTATAAAACAATTATACATACGTAGGTTATAAGCCAAACAAATCTTGATAAATATAATAAATATATTCATAATATAGGAAGAAAATATTGGGAATTAATTTTAAATCAATCAATCAATTAATTAATATTCATCATCTGAGCTATCTAACGTCACGCCGAGCAGCTAAAATCACGTATATGTTGATCAAACTTTTTGTAAACTCTTACAATATGAATCTGTTCATAGATCTGTGTCTATCATATAGATTGAATAGAATTGTTGATATTTTTGTTAGTTTCATAATCGTAATGCAATATGTAACATATGAGAGTAATTTTTATTTCCTAGTTACTTTATTGGCTAATTAATTATATGACTGCTGTCGTGAGAATGGGAGCCTACTCTTTCTAAGAAACTACTTTGCGATAATAAGTTTTCGATGTAATTTAATAAATTTCCTACATAATCATTTGGCAAAGAAGCTACATATTTCACATTCAAAACAGTAAATTAAGTTTCAGGGTAAGCTGATAAATTAGAAAATTATACCACAAACAATCATTCTACAATGGAAAAAGTTCAAATTTCATTGAGGAATTCAAAAATATTTGGATCCTTATCTTAAAATAAATACACAAAAATTACACGCTAAATGCAGACAATCGCTTATTAGGCAGTTTTAAAAGGCTAAATCCAAAAAATCTCAAGTCTTCCGTTATTACAAACTTACAACCCATCTTAAAAAGAAGTCGAATAAATAGGATTGTAAGTGATAGACATGATAAGTGATCTATATTTTCCAAATATTTTAAATAGATACGTAAACGTATATTTTTTATTGTTTATTGTAAAAAATAATGGATATAACTGAACTTTCAGCTTTGTATAGGCCTTTATGATAATTTATATTTCTGACATTCGGTTGAATGTTTACCACAGTCCTTATATATAGGTAACGATTTAGCACGAAAATTCGAGCGTCCTTCCGTGATAATGGATACTGATAACGATAAATATTATGATAACTGAATAGACTAGATAACGAAAATTAATTATTTTCGATTGTTGCAATGGCGTCCTAAAAATTAGATTAATTTTCTGTTCTTGATCGTCACCATAATAAATATACAGCCTAGGATAGGTCTTAGCTTCGTTAAGAAAGTATCTGCAATTTCAGAGAATTTTATAATCACAGGGCTTTGAATTAGCACTTTATTTTTTATTAATGGTCGTTGTCTTTGATGGGCTAGGTATATTATCAACAATTACTCTGAAGAAGTTGATCATCTCCTAGTTTAAAGGAATATATAGAACTGATAGGCCATAATTATGATGGTTGTTTTGACTGGAAATAAATTGTAAAGTTATTGGTGTCAATGATTGACTTAAAATGACGAATGAATAAAAAAATGGACGAATTTACTTGATCTTATAAATTAATACTTCCTAAACAAATGGGTATCAAATTTAACAAGACAAAAAGACGTAACCCACACAAAACAAATTTTACAGGCAGCACAAAAACGTTCATGTAATTAGTTTTGGCCAAAGTTAAAATATTAAATATACAAGTCCTTGAATTATATGCAGATTACAACTGGGGTCTTATTTACCTTATCTGATATTAATTTAATATGTTATTTAAAAAAATCATTTAAATTGATGTGGTGGAAGGTCTTTTTCCTAGTCGCAAATTTCAAAAACCATTCTTTGACGGCCTTCATTTTCAAGCTTAATACCTAAATTTAGATATTAATTCGGCGTTTCGATGACTTCGATAAAAAATATGTAATCTGCAAACCAGCTATCTCCAACCATGTTCGGAAAACTGATTGAAATACCATTTTTTTCAGCCTTAAATTTTATATCACCCAAAGAACGCACAAAATTTACAAAAAAATTACATACCTAAACTAACTGCACACGCCAGTCAACTCCATATAGTAAGACTCTCATTCACATAAAGTTTTTTGTTGCTCCTGAACATTTTACACAAATGGAGTCGGCTGGCAACCTTTTTAATTGAATTTCAGTTGTGCAGATTGTAGATTGTGATTATTGAAAAAAAGCTTTTTTGAAAAATTAAGGGTTTCGTCATTTTGCCTTTCTACAGTCGATATATTTTTGAATCAATCTAAATGTATTGTATTTTATATTAGGCAAATTTGTAATATTAAATGAAATGAATAAAATGCACGACGCTGGTCGCTAGATTTTTTCATTTACATACTATCTATATTATTGCAAATAATGTATATTTATAGCTCATGTGTTACAATAAAAGGAACCGGATGTAACTGAATATATCCAGCAAATGTAATAAAGAGATCTTATCTAAAACGGTTAATGACAGAGAAAAATTCATTTCAAGAAACCGACAAAATATTAAACATATCTATAAAAGAATAAAAAACATTACGCAGTGAATTCATTGTTAAAATACTATTAACAAAAAAAGTCGTTCTAGCTCGTTAGTTGACAACCTGCCAGTGGTAATGCAAATACAGAAGGCAATGGTTATATTTAACAAACTTGATTTTGTTTTTAATCATTTCATGTAAATTATGGTGAGCTTAGATCATAGATTGCCAATCTTCTTTGGCCTACCGCTCCTTTTTCAAAAAAAAAAAAAAATACTCACCCCTCTAATAGCCAATGTGGGCCCATTCATTAATTCATAATGAATTTATTTTAATTCAAGTGTCATCATTTTTTTACTCTCTCGTAATGTAATTATTTTTTTTTTCTATAATGCGCCACTGACTCTTATATTATTATTATTATTACCGTGTCAGTACTCCCTTAATGCTTCTGAACGGAATGTTGCACCCCTCACTTTGGGAACCTATGCAGAGGTAGATGCTGTTTTGAAAATTTTGCTTATCAAGAATATCATTATAGCAATTTGGGAATATAATAACAACGGCCGAAGCTTGATTGTTCAATTTTAAAATATCAAGCGTGATTTTGACTTTTGGAGATTTCACATGATTCGAAAGATGCATTAAAATTTTTCAGAGATGTATGTCGATCTGTGTTTTTATGAGTTAATATATAGACTAATAATTTACGTCATGAAGTTTTTACGGAATTACCTGAAAAAATTACCTGTGACTAATTTAATCACGTCCCAAGAAGTGGCTTCACTTTTATTAACCTTGATTTAGTCTGCGACAATAAGGCAAACAACAATGTTTATTGAATTTATCCGCAATAAAAAAGAATAATATTGAAATTTAACAAGTTTGGATGCAAGAAATATTTTTTATCGTTATTTATTGCGCAATAAATTGACAAATAAAGATAAGTGCCACACAAGAGTACTATTTCCGCTAAAATGGTGCGTAAGTCACTCTACCGAATTAATTGGATCCGGCAAGTCGAATCGAAATATTTTACAGATAATATTTTATCTAAGTTGAAGTGTTTTTATTCAATATTATTTTTATTACACGCAATATAATATTAGTAGATTTGTTTCGATTTCCGTTACACCACAGGCGCAGTTTACGTATTTTATGCCTATCTGTGACATTTGATCAATGAATTATTATTTCCTGATTTTTTATTTTATTGAATTTATTTCGTAAATTTTAGCGGAAGAATATTCAAACGAAGTTAATATACATTTAAAAAATATAAAATCGAATTATATTTATATTATACAGTGTCAAAAAATACGCTAAATTACAAATTGGACCGCTTTTAAAAAGTATGTCAATAGTTACACTTCTATTAACTACTTGATAGCCACGAGTTAAAATCAAATTAACATCCATACGCCACGCATTTTCAAAAATTAAATTAAAGTACAAATTCTTGAAATAAATATATAATGTACAGTTATAATCATATATTACGTATGGAAACATCGATTGTATTCAAATTTCATGGAAAATTATGATACTTTTGTCACTCAACAGTATTTAATTATTTTATAAAACTTTGATTATTGTTATATATTTTCACGTAAGACTAGGAGTCAAATTAAAAACCGTACTGGATTTTTTCTAATTTTATTTCAATAATTTTCTCAATGTCTAAGCCATCCTCGTCTTTAGATTCTTGTTCCGGATTATTAAGATCATCTCACATTTTGAATTGTGATAAATACAACAACTCAAATATATTTCGATTACACAATATGTATGTTTATAACTTCTTTAACAAAAAGAAATAAATACACTTAAGAAATAATAACAAACAAAAAATATAAATACGATAAACAAAAGGCATTGCTAAATCATTTTATTAAGCTAATAAAGAAATAAAAACAAATCCACAATGCATATTATTTTTAATTACACGTGTGTGACACCCCTGAGGGCCTCTATCGTCTTATCTTGATAACTTATTAGTTTTATCAATATTTTAGTGTGGTATATGATTCATTTAATTATTCAAAAGCATCATTCATTGAAAAAAAATGATAAAAGTCATTTATTACTATATTTAAAATAAAGTGCCCAAGAGTGGACGTCTGGCGTCTCAATGACAACGCAAAGCGCCCACCCGTAGGCGTATGGCAACCAAGCGGTTAAAGCTAGCATTGACTGCGGGAATTAAACATGAAATCTACTCTACCAAAACGCTCGTGCTTATCAATCGGCCACCAGGGTGCTAAAGTTGATAGTATTTTTTATTATTTCTTCAATGAATTATAAAAATAATATTGGAGTGTTTGAGGAAATATGCAAATGTTAACATGACAGACGTTTTGACATTTTTGTTTTATAATATCGTATATTATTAAATTAATCCATTTTTTTTGTATTTCCCTACCACACACTTTCCTTGTTAATCACTACATTATCTAGTCATTCAAACAATGTGACCACACCAATAGTTTCACTCAAAGTTTTTCATTAGCCTGACCACAATATAATTAAGAACGTGGCCACGTCCTGCGCTTAAGACATCAATATATTTAAAAAACACGAATGTCGCATAGTTATGTAGGCGTCCTTGGAGAAACTTTAATCGTTGACGTCAGGATACAGTCACAGGAAGATGAGATCGCTTCGTGGTTTGACAGTCGATTGGAGTATCCGTAAGCGAGTGGTCATTTAGTCATTTCCGGTTCAAGCCGTCGCACTTTTTAACGGACTTTTCCTCGATTGCATACCTCTACGTCCGTTTTATTCTCAGATTTCGTACTGCTTCTTGGATGGCGGCAGGAAATGGAATTAATCGAGTGGGTGATTCTGAGATTTGGCGGGAAACGTTTTGAATAATTACATCAAAGCACATTATTGATTTATTTCGAATATTTAAACTGAAATTCATATACACCGGTATATTGTTCGCTTACTGTCAAGATCTCTTGTCTCGAATTTTAACGCTATTTATTAGCAAATAATTAAAACTATCTTTGGCAAATTGCTCGTAACTCTTTTGAGATGAAGTATTTGCTAATAACTGGTGTCAAAAAGTTTTTCGTAAACTTTGAGATATGAAGTCTTGGCATTAAGCAGTCCATACGCCATAGTAACCTCACTATACTAATCCAACAAAACAAAGTAAAGTAAGCTAACCTAACTTATAATTATTTTTCGGGTAGCCACGATTAAGACCAGGCGTTAGGACAAGGTGGATGGTAATGGGCTCGATTAGAGATACAAGTATAAGTATATAATATTGTGGCTGAGAGGTAAGCGTGCGCGCTTCGTTGACGAAGGCAGATGACTTAAATTCCACAGCTGTTAAGATTACTTTTCAAATTCAAGATGTAGAGTTTGATGATGAAACGGTTGAAGAATTGGTTGTCAAATAAATTTCGCGAAAAATAAATAATATATTGCGGAAATCCATCCCTAATGTAAAATTAAAATCTTTTTACAGTAGGAATTCTAATGCTGTTTTTCAGAGCGGATATAGTAAATAAATACAAATAAAAATCACTATATTATCTAAGTAATAATACTTTTTTATACCATGCTTTCTCCCAAAAGTGGAGCATATGGATCTAAACAATTTAAAGATATCCACTCTGACTGTGGAGTATATGAATCTCCGCAGTGTGAAGACGTCTCGACAGATTATTTTTCACGAGAATTGTCTGTCAGACAATTGCTCAACCCAATGGATATCCAATCCTGCACTTTCGGATTTTTTTTAATATTCGACAAATGGAGAATCGAACTCACAATCCCCCGATTGCTATGTGCGCGCGCTATCAACTACACTATCGGGAATACTTAATATGTATTCTTGTAAAAATTCTAAAGTGTATTGAGAGAATATTAAAATAAAATGTAAGAGACAATATTAGTGAACAATAAATTGTTGATAGTTTCTCAAACATTCCTTGGCGTACCGGCAAAGACATTTCTCATTTGCCGAACTGAATAAATTAGCGAGAAGTGTATTTTTGCATATATTTGTTTACGTAATTCCATCTGAAATAATTTGAACAAAACACTTGGTTCCTGTACTATATTCTGAATACACTATTATAACTCAGTGTTTCTCAATTATTGGGTTAAAGAAATAAAAAAACTCGGCAGATTATACATAATTGATGTGGGTATTTAACAGTACAATGGGACTCATATACACACCATAATAGTTGTATATATTTTTCGGTTTGTCATGATGTTCGTTACTTTTTTTCTAAGTCTGCTTCAAGCGTGGAGCATATGGATCGTTGTAATGTGAAGATACTTCGACAGAAAATTAGTACTCAATTTGGATGTCCAACCCTCGGACGCATACTTATCTTCCCATCACTGGGCTGACTTAATGCAAATAGATAATGACCGTGGAAAGGATGGTAAAAAAACCGCATATTTAGATTCTTGGCCAAAGTCAAAATATTAAATAAATGCAACATTAAAGTCCATGAAGAGTAAAACTGGTATTTAATTTCCCGAATCTAGTATTAATTCAATGAGTTATTTAAGAAAAACTATTAATATTGACGTTGTGAAAGTCCTTTTTCCTGGTTGCAATTTAGACAGAACATACTTTTTTAAAGTTAAAAGCTAAATTTAGATACAAATTCGATATTTGAAGCTTACATCCTATTGATAAAACATGTATTAATCAATCAAGTAAAAAGTAAAAAATCAATTTAGAAAAATAAAAGGTTACGTCCTTTTTCCTTTCCACAATCGATATATTCAAACTTTCATCTTTGTTTTCTTGAATGCTGTCAAAATTTTACGAATCCAACAATTCCATTGTGGAAAATTTTGCAAAACAAATTGATACCAATTCTGTGACGCTTAGATATTCTAACGTGCGTGCTATTGGTTTCGTCGAAGCATGTAACTTATAAAAAAATAAAATATTCTGTATAGGTCTCTATTGTGGTAAAAAAATCACATCGTGCCGCGGTGCTGCTAAGTTTGGGAGACGCTGTTCGATACACCAGTGGAAAGATTCAGTTTGGTCGCTCGATCCGCGGAATCAGTTTATTTTTAAGATGCCGGACGTCTGAGGCGAAAGGTGCGGCAAATAACCACCGCACCGCACCGATGAAGATCTTTGCGCCACGCATTTCATTTATAATTTATTTATTTTTCTTCCAAATTGTTGCTTGAACAACTTAGTCTAAATATTTTGACAACATTTCAATGTTCGGATATAATTTATAAGACAGTTAAGTGAGTTTAGTCGGTTATGAATAAATCTTCTATTTTCTCGATTCCATTAGGAGCCATCGATTTATTGCATACACTCTAGAATTATGGTAAGCCACTTCAAAAACTAGGTTTCGTTTTGCGTATGTACAAGATCTTTTCATATGTTGCAATATTCAAAACCCTGTATAATTCATAAGTTCAAAGCCGGTTGGAAAGTGGATCGTTTTAGGCCCTGAATTAGTTGAAATACGACCTTATTGTGGCGGGGTTCAGAAGAAATTTCTGAATAATTCTTCGCAGGTATATGGATACTATCCGTGGTTTTATTCAACTGCTTTCATGTCATGTTTTCTTATTGTAGCTTAACACTAAGGAGACATGTATTTGGAAATGCATTTTTTTCGACTTATGCGTGGTATAATTGTTAACTCTCCCACTCTGGTTAATATTGGTATGTGCGTCTCTGATAACTTTATGAGAAATCAGCTTATTTCTATTTCTAAATGCAAAACTAACCTGCCAGTGGTCATGCCAATGCGGAGAGCAATGGTGATGTTTAACGAAATTGGCGCTGTTATTGATATCTTCCATATGTGTGAAAGTGAGATTGGATAGATGCTTTTGTATATATTTTCAGAATAAGATCTGTCGAGCTTTCTTGGTAGAATTTATTTCTTTCCTGTATAATTTCCAATTTGTTTTTATTATTTGCTGTTACAAATACTTTTTGTTATATTCGTGTTCAAAATGCTTTACACCAATAATTCGTAATCTTTTAATACATAAGACAATATATAAATAAAAAAATAATAATAGTGAATGTAAAATATCCTACAAAAAGTAGGAAATTCTTAATCAGATACTAGTTTGAGTGAAAAATGATATTCTACATTATTTAAAACTGGTAAACTTCCATATGTGAGATCACTGCTAGCGACCTGGGTTTCGCCTTTCGGCATCTTCAGGCTACATTATATGTGGGCAGAAAAATAATATTATAAGTCACACTTACGAGAGACAAATATATACCATAAGCTTTTCAAAATACGCAGAAGTTCGATTAAGGCTTAATCATTAAGCTTATGAAAATTTAGAGCATATTCATTCTGTCGATATTAAGGTATTAGTTATGATCATGATAATCACTCATCCAGTCTACTAAAAGTGCCACCAATTTACTTACCCCTTCCTTACACATATACTTAATTAGCCTTATCCCATAGTTTTGATATCGAGAAGTAATTTACTTTATTCGATGCGAGCGCCATTAAGGTCGTCGTATGTATTTAACTTAATGCCGCATAATCAATAATTAATCATAATTGTATAGTAATAATTAAAATCATTATTTGAAGCTTTTATCTGTAAACATGCCGCAAGAAAAGTGTTAAACGCGGAAGTCCCCGAAATAAGTTCCTGCCGCGTCGGCTGTGAGACGCCGACGCCGACGCCAGATTGCGATGCCACATGCCACGCGATCTACGTACAGAAAGCTCCGCATAAACCTTCCACTCACCAAAATGTTAATATATACTCGTGAACATATTTATTTTTAATTAGCCGACGGTGAACCTCTTAAACATTTAAAAAATCAATATTAGGATTATATTTTATGCAAATTAAATAATACTACAATTTAAATCTATTTTAAAATCAATTGGAAATATTTTGTTTTTTGATTTAAATTGAGAGCTGAAAAGTCACGTTGTTTGTGTCATTCTTGTTCCGATTTTCTCTGCTGGACACTTCCCGCTTATATCTCAAGCTTTATTATTAACATCTTGTGACATCACACATTATTTACCTCATGCTTAGGTCATTTAAAATATATTTTACAATTTAGTGTGTAGTAAATAATTTTCAGCAGACAAATCAGAACAGTCCCAGACGGTGAGATCAGTATTTTGCATTTTGCACGTCTCAACTGTCTCTTTTTTAAAGAGTTTTTATTTATAAACCGTGGTAAAGCTACAGTACTACATACGAGTACGCAGCAGTTGGAGCGAACTGCTCCAGGTAAAGGAGCGCAAAATTGAAAAAAAATGAAATATAAAACAGTGCGAAAGAACAATTTTTTTTATATGTGGAAACTAAACATGAATCAGTAGATTTTGTAGATGAAATATGTGGTACATATCAATAGGTACTCCGTACTTCGAAATCGAAACAAGAAGATTAATTTTAAAATCATCAGAACTCATCTGAGAAACATGGCGCGCTGATTTTACTCGCTCCAGGGGGCTGAATATGTAGCTACGCCCAGTTTAAGCAATTGAGGAAGAGTGACGACCAACTCCTGGAGGATATGAGTAGCATTTTAGCAATTGTTAGTGTCTTCAAAAAGGGAAGTTGTCAGTACTTCAAACAAAGCTGTCTAACTTAAGCAAGATGTGAAAACTTTGTGATCTCCAGACATTTACGTTGTTATCATAAGTTATTTTTTATTTTATTTTATTTATTTACTTTATACATCTTGAAATATCACAAATTATAATTTTAATTCATTAACAACACGATATACATATGGTTAAAACAAAAATATTAAAAACATATTAAAATATAA
>JAGVSQ010010559.1:0-12824 GCA_022683975.1 Rhyacophila evoluta
AAAAAAAATTAAAATATATTTACTCTTGAAGTTATCGCAAAATTACTCACTTACTATTTTATGGGCTAATATTTAATAATAATTAATTAATAATAAAGCCTATAAAACCTGTAAAGAGTTGATAGAGAGCTACGGTTGGTGCACACATTTACACTATACTGGTCCACTTTTCACAAATCAAAATTACGCGATACTAAATAATATTATACATATCACAATCCATATAACAAATACTATGTTTCGTGGTGACAGCAAAAAGTGACCTATGACATGGTGTAAAAATAATACAACTTTTTTAATTTGACCGATTTTTTACTCTTATCAAAATTAATAATATCATTGTGAATTGTACCTTTCCTCACTAATTAATTAACGTTTAAAATCAGACGAAATTCTAAATTACACAAAATGGCACTTAGAACCCATGTCTTTTTTATTGTATAGGTATTTTCTATGTTTATTTCTGCAATTTTGTTATTAACCTCGAACGAATCACACAATGCTGTATAATTTATTTATAGGTTTTGTGATGCATGGATGATATCACTTCTCTCTTATTTAATTACTGTCTGCATGTTCTTTATTTTGTTATTAAGAAACACCTTGATTTTTTAAGACTAAATCGTAAGTAATTACGTTTCAAATGTTTCGTATGCTATACACCACCAGTAGATAATGACAGTAGATGGTATTTGTAAACCTTTGCGACTTATACATATTTTTTTATTATGTTCCTATCGGATAAACCGTTGGGTTTCTGGCACTATGAGTCATTTGATAAATCATAAACAGTCAATAAATATTTTTGTGTTATTGAATAGAATTTGTCTTGCTAAACTAAAAAAAAATGTTGATTTTACTGTCGAATAGCTCATATTATATTCATTAAGATTTTCATCGACACACCAAATGATCTATCTGATTTGTGATGTTACGTCTAATAAACATCATACTATAGTAACAAATAAATGTGATTATAGGAACTTTGCATTACTGTGATACAATATTATAGGTATACTTAACATAATGTGATGGTGCAAAGCGTTCGAAATACCTCAACCATAAATTAACTTAAATCACGCAATAATGTTAGCGAGCTTTCAGGCTTATAAAATAAGGTAACATTTAGCGAAGCAAACATTTTTCCGCTTTAAGAGCTTTTTGATTAGCAGCAAAACGACGCAGACTATGTACTTAGTTTGGTAAAAGCTCTGGCGTGTTTGTATATTATTAAACTTACACGCAAATCCTTATTTGGTTATTATGCCAACGATATTATTGTTGATATATTTACCTTTACGATGATTATAAATTATAGTTGACAATATTCGTATGTTAAGCTGAATTTGACTAATATATCCGGTGTAAATGTGTGATTACATAAGAAATTGAACTGGAAAATGGCAAAAATCACAACCAGTATATTCGTTAAAATGTGAAGATAAAAGCTACTTTTATATAATACGTATCATTGATTCATATATCTTTTCGTTTATTTAATTTATTTGATATGTTTCTTAACGTGTTTAGTGTGTAGTACTTTGTATTATTTTACACACGGTATTAAGTATAGCTTTTGGTGTTTTCATTTTCGTATTTATTTATTTATTGTTTTTCAAAACTACTGAATGTTTTCTGTACAACTACACTATCGTTTTTGTATATATTGAATAAGCAAGACAAATCAATTCGCCGTTGTTATTCTGTCGTCCCGTTATTTTAATTTAAACTGTAAGTGTTTGAATTTGTCGTGTTTGACTAGTATGATATTATTTCTCAATATAATATTCTCGAGTAATAGTTATTAATTGTTTTAATAATATCGTTTAAAACTTTTTATATTTAAAAATACTATCACGATTCTGTTTTGGTTATTTAAACACAAATTCAAACGTCGAAGAACGAATTGCGACGCATCTTTTACGGGAAAAATTTGTCAATCTCTTTAAACATCAAATGCAAACCACTGTGAAAATTGATAACTGTTAATTTTATGAGCTCGATAAAATGTGATTAAAACAACAATTGTTTCCATATATATATCTAATATAGACGTATAATACATGTTTAAATTGTTATTGCTTATCAAAGAATGTTTTAAGGGTAATTTCTGAGTGAAAAGCGGCCCCACGCCCTAGAACTCTCGACTAAAGCGTGCACTCAAGACTTATACTTAGTTATAATATATTGATTTATATTTTTTCATTATGCTTGCATTGTTTAAACACAGCTTTTAAGCACAGCCTTTTTGTTATATACATCTTGTTCACTATTTGTAACGACGTATCGTTTGTTTTCCAGGCTAATCGACACGTGAACGATCTCTTCGAGGACCTGCGCGATGGACTTAACCTCATTTCGCTGCTGGAGGTGCTATCTGGCGAACACCTCGTAAGTATTTAATTTTTATTAACTAACCATAATACTGTCATGCAAATATATTGTCTCCGAGATCTATGAAGTGTCTTTTCTTGGCTTATATATTTTCAGAATCTATGTAATTCTTTCTATTATTTTTAGTAGATCAAAAGTAAAACTTTTCAAGAAAACCTTGTGTTTTATCAAACGATATTCTTGTGAAAATTTTATATAGAATATTCTTCTGTCGCTTATAACACAACTTTTCCCTTTTATTAGTGAGTTAATTATTTATGCACAAACTTTAAAAAAACTACAACTGTTAACAATACTACACTGGTGCCAGTTCAACTAGTATCATAAAATCAATCGAATTAGATATGCCGATTTGTAAAAAATGCTCTTCTATTTCCAAACAATGAATAAAATAAGCTCAAAAGTTATTCCAAATTGGCAAGAAAGTGTGTAACATTAACACAGCAACTCCCATTTTGGAATCAAACGAACACCTGAGAACAAATTTGAACACATATGACTGAATTATGTGGAATCTTATCTATTTCTATGAATAGCAATATAAATAATCGTTCGTTTCCTTACAAAACATAACAATTATCGCCTTATCGGCGTCCACCTTTTTTTCGAAATGTTTAAGATTTTTTTTTAGATTAAAAATAAATGATATAGTTGTAATTAACATCCACTAACCATCGATAGATCTATCTGGTATTTATTTTAAAATGAAATTTAGCATTTTATTTGAAATTAAAAAAAATCATTTGAAATTAATGCCACAAGGCGCACGGACGAACATGTGCGGCCATACTCCTCAAAGGGTAAAGGCCGTGCAGAAATAACAACTGGTCATTTAAAATCTCCAACATGTATGTTTTCTTACTTACTTTGGTCATTGTTGAATTAAAAAATCGCGTCTTCCTGTTTTAATGACAGCTACAATTTATTTAACAACAAAATCTCAATAATAGTACATATTAGATGAATGCCTCTGTTTCAAACACGGTTAAAATACACATGCTTCATGCATAAAATACAAATTCAGTTAATCCGTTGATGATTTACTCGATCCTGGCAATCTGCGATACCACACATATCAACATTTTTTATAAATTACAGTTATAAAGCACCTGAAAATTTCTGTTTATAATAAGCTGTCGTAATTAAAAGTGGGTAGATCTGTTTCAATAAAACTTCTTCAGTTTGTAATGTCTTCTTGGGAAATTCACCCCACTTTTCGTAAATTTTATCGTGTTTGATTTATCCAACGAAGAGAGTATGATGGATTGTTTTTAATGTTGTGAGGAATTCGCTTATCTTATGTAGCGATATGCTCGACAACGCTATTTCCTTTAGTGCCGTCGGCGATAGGTAGCACCCTTAGCCTTCGTCTGTTCGTGTCTAGTCGGAGTTACCCTATTTTACAAGCCGTTCACTGAGTGAAGGTTGATCTAATTTAACCCATATAGAACTCATTGTAATTATGCTGTACACACGGATAAATACGTACGTTATTATTTCATTCAAATGATGGATTTAGATAAATCCTGTACTTATTCTATAAATAAACGTTTCAAATAACATTGCTTACAATTGATTACAATTTACCTTGTCCCCGTGGAGGCAGGGAATTTCAAAGCCCATAACAGCAAGATTTTTAAGGATCCCAAGATGCAGGATTAAAATACAATGCGTAGAGCAACTAGCTGAAAAAAATATATCAAATTATAATAAATCATCACGTCGTAGAGATCTATATTTGTACTTCATTCCAGGAGTGGCTCTTCACACTGTAGATATTCATTTGCTTCACTCATGGATACGGTAAAAATATCATTGGGATGGCTTAAGACGACCGATTCCTATTTGTGCATACTTTCTATGACAATGCCCAAAAGTGGAATTACTTTTATTGATTTATATTAATTTATGGTGTTTTTAGATTCCATTTCAATTTCCATCCGACAAGTATGGTTATTATTAAAATTAATACTATTAAAATAAAAGATGTATTTGTAAAATCACTCTGAACTAGTCGTAATTATGATGTATTTTTTATAAGAAGCGAGCTCTATCACATAAATGTAGATTTAATTAATTTTATAATAATAAAACGCTAGTCTTTGCGCACTAATAAATTTCTCCGGAAACGTGCTGATATACCCGACTATTAATCACTCTGTACTTAACTAATACCATTATTGTGATGTTGAATATTAAACTATTAAATCAGTGAAAGTACGCGAGAAAAATGATAATTGCACCAAAATCATTGTTGTTAGTTTTTGGTGCTTAAGGAGTTGAAAATCTAATATTAACTTTTAATAATAATTGTACTGCCGCTTAACGCAAAACCCGCCGAGTGCCGAACCCTGTTTGACCCGTATATTATTTTTATTTATTTCTTTTTTTAATACTTTCATATTTACGATGCGATGCGAGGTTTACCGCAACACGCTATTCGGTTATGTTTATGATTTAATATCCGAAATCCCCCGCGGTCCAACTTCGGTAAATCAATGTATATCAAAGGGCAGAAGTAATATTTGATAATAGCAATGAGTTCACCGTGTCTTATCGATACTATTATTTCAATATCGTTACGGATCTAGTTATTTTTCTTGTGCGATTCTATTGCACAAACAAAAGGGTACACCTTAAAGTGGCACGACGATATGAATTAAAGAACACGCACAAACAAAACGTAAACGATAATAACATGAACTAGTTTTGGTAACAACAAACACTGGTAACCTGACATCTGCACGCATGACAGCTGATCACATGACAAGTGCTCACACTAACACAGAAATTAATATTGAGACATTTTATACTTAATTTACGTAATTAGGTAGATTTTTATTTAAATAATACTTAGTCACTTAGTAAAAACAATATTAAAATTAGTTAAAATTAGTTTTAGATAATGTGTATTTTGTGATTTCAATTTCAAATGTTTTGTATGGGTGATAAGACAAGTTTTTGTTTTATTTAATACTTATGGTCGTATTGAAGAGTTTTGAAGTCTTGCAATATATTAATGGGTCAATCAGATTAATTTAAAAAGTCAATAATATTAATTTCTGTGTTAGTGTGAAAGATTAAATAATTAAGTTGTCGTTAATTTTACATGGTTAACTAATGGCATCCATACATATGCAGTCCGGGGACTGTCAATCCAAAACCATACATTTATAATAGTTATGATACAGATGAGAATATGATGATAATATCTTTCTTTTTTTTGTTCATCAGCCGCGTGAGAAGGGGCGAATGCGCTTCCACATGCTGCAAAACGTTCAGATGACCCTGGACTTCCTCCGGTACAAGAAGATCAAGCTGGTCAACATCAGGGCTGAAGACATCGTCGATGGGAACCCCAAGCTTACTCTCGGCCTCATATGGACTATCATTCTGCACTTCCAGGTTAGTGTATTTTTATTTAAAAATTGTTACACACTTTTTTCCTATTGCATAATACATGATTGTTACGATACATCCGTCAATCGCGTTGTTTTAATACAAGCGACTTGAAGTTTACTATTTTTTCTTTCTTATAATATAGTGTTTTTATTTGATACGGTCTAGCCATACATTTAAAAACTATAATAACTATATAACATTTATCGGAAACTCACCTGAAGAACCCAATAATATTATAAATAATTATAAACGTTTTACTACTACGTATAAAACAGTTCAGTAGTAACGATTAATTAGGTCAAGCTCAATGGGGGAAGCAGCTCCTACCAATACTGATATAAATGATGGTTAGTAATTGTCTCCCCGGTTAGCGTAGTTGGTAGCGTGCGCACCTAGCAATCTGGGGTATGCCGGTTTGAAAATACAGGACTGGGTGCCCATTGGGTTGAGCAATTGTTTGACAAACAATTCTCGTGAAAAAATAATTTGCCAAGACGTCTTCAGATTGCGGAGATCCAAATACTCCACGTTCGGAGTGGATTTCTTCACAATGTGCGGATCCATATGCTCCACTTCGGGAGCGAACGTGGTATATGTAAAAACACTATAATAGTAATTGTATTGGCAGCGAATGTTCTCATTTAGAGTGGCCATAATGATGTGTTGAAACTGCTTCGTAAACGGCATCCGAAATGAAATTCTTTTAATACTTGTCATTGCTTGTGATTACCGAAGGGCCATAGGCAATCTTTAGAAATCCGTAAAAATCTTTCATGTCACCATTAAGAAAAAATAACGTTTTCAATTTTAAATTTTAGTCATTTGCGATATTTAATCGAAGTGATTATATGAAATAATTACGTATTTGGTTAAAATACGCATTATTATTATTGTAGGTTCCAATTAAAAGTCACATTTACGGATATATTACCCGAGCGTTGATGTGTAAAAGGCATACACAATTGTCGAAAAACATGCGATAAAATTGTCCATACAGCGATGGTGTGTAATAGTCACACACTCGCATCTTGCCTATAAAGTATATATAATTTCGAAACGTGGTCACTTCACATCACATTATGTCCATGCTGGACTCGTATGGGAATAAAACATTACCGTAATGGCATTTCGCAAGTCATGATACTAATTATTATTTGAAGTAATATTGTGAAACTCTTAACATATTGCCACTGTGCGTTCTCACCTTCGTAAAAATATTATTATTGGTACATCATCAATCGTCTGATGTAATTACCGGTATTTTATAGCCTCCGCGGTCAAGATGGTAAACGCGCGCGTTATGGGTCCTGATGTCGTGCGTTCTAATCTTGTAGTTGGATAAAAATACAAATTAAAATGCACGACTATGCTCAATGTCTTTCAAATCATGTCCATATGATATCTTGTTTAATTTTTTTTAGATCTGCTAAATTAAATCTTCATTTTCACTGTTTTATAATTGGAGATGGATAAAAACGATATTAAAAACAGTAGTGTTATGTTTTTTGAACTAATTTTTATAATTGATTTATCTCGCGTTGCCATGATCCGCTTCTGAACGAGTTGTCTTGAGACTATTGAGGTTTTTTGGATGATAAAAAAAAATATGGATTACTTCATAATGTCGACATTTTAGCCAACTTTAGAAGTAAATATTAAAAACATCACGTTTGGGCAATAGAGATATTGGTAGGTCATTTTAAATAATGCTATCCAAGTTTTATTTGACGGACAACTTAAGTACTTCCGTCTATGACACTCGTTGTCCTTGGTAAGTTGTATTTTTATCTCCTATAACGTGATAAAACAAATTCATACTGAAAGCCCGGCTTAATACGGAGCCCGCCCCCGCAGAGCCGCAGAGTTAGTTCCTTCTAATTTGTTCTCTGATCAAATGCTACACATAATCTTCTTCTCATTCATAAACTGCTGACTTCTATGGCCATAGGGGCGTTGCAATACGCCTTTTTTGAAAATTTATTACCCAACATACATTATATAATGATATAATATCTAAGATCGATATTTCACGCCCACGTAAGTCGTGAGAATGATTAAATTATAATAAACAAATTATAATATTAAGTTAATAATCCTATAATTATATTTTTGCAGATTTTAAAAAGTTTGATAATTTTCTCAGCTGTCGTATCACTGTCGGGTTTTCGAATATATATAATTTCACCTGTCAATTTTGTGTACGATTAATGTAATTATTCGAAATTTGCAAACTTTATATGAATTGTTATTTGCGTACAAGTCGTACGTGTACGAACGATATGTAAGCATGCCAACACAAAAATATATCGCAAGCCATAATCATGATATATATCCCTGGTGGTATCGAGGTTAGGATGTGCGCATCGTGATAAGGAGAGTGCGGGTTCGATTCCCGCATCTCTATGTCCATCGGGTTGAGCAATTGTCTGATAACTGATTCTCGTGTAAAATAATCTGTCGAAACGTGTCTTTATATGGCGGACATCCGTATACTCCACTTTCGGAGCGGATGTAATAAAAAAATGTATAATATTATTATTGTTGGATGCTGAAAGGCGAAATCAGCGTTGTAAATAAAGATCCATTTGATAATTTTCAAATTTTGAATGTCTTGAAATATGTACGTGAATAATTATAATGTTAAATCTTGGCTATTAGTCATTATGTTGTTAATATTATACTATGAATATAAAATGTCTCAATCGATTGAATTGGTAGCTATGGTTAACTATGAAATGAAAATAAATAAATAATAGAACTTTTCAACGTTCAATATTAATTATGTGTTATTTATAATTTCAATTAGTAGATACGTTTTTTTTATTTTTCTATGTTGAAAATTATCCGTTACTGTAGCTGTGAGTTAAACAAAATTACGTAATATATACATGTATGCCTGTTCAGTATCCCTCGGCAAGTATTAAAAAAAAAATGTACAGATGTAATCAGTTATAAACTAATAAATTAATCATGCTTGAATTTTATTTAATTATGGTGGGACAGATTTAGTTGATACACAGATTGAAAGAATTTTATATATTATTTGAATCTGTCACGCAGTTTGGACCTTTGTATTGTTTCGATTTTATTTCCATATATTTGTCTTGATTACACACATGTTCAGTGTTATATTCATCAAGGTCTATGGATTAATTTGCTTTCTCACATACAAATAATAATGTGTGTTTTACTATCTCCTCTACGAAAGTGGCGCATATAAATCCCCGCACTGTAATCTCGACAGATTTTCCTTTCATGACAAATAGTTTTCAGCTAATTATTGCACATCCTGCATATTTGATTTATTACAAATGTGGGATATGTTAACCCTCAATCTCCGGAACTGAAGCGTGCCCACTTGCCTCTAAACCAACCGGGAGACATGATATATTTGTCTTCGTATATTGTTCCGTCGTGCGTGAAGTAATCGGGATGCCGACATTCAACAAAAACTGCCCAACATCTTGAGGTTATCATTAATGTAACCTAATATGTTTTCTTGGCATTCGTCTGATATTAGTGTGTTTATATGCCTTCAGCGAAATCATTGACCTGGACTAACAAATTAATGTGACTCAAATGATTGATTACCAATGCTCATTGAGACCTTTTGAGGCATGTGTTGTATTCGAAGGCTGAGTTTAATTTGTACAGCAATTATGGAATCTAAATGAATTAATCAACTTTACGTTTTCCTGAGATTCGTATGTAGATTGATTTTGGCCTTGTGTTAAACTTGCTGTAATAATAGATCCGATTCACTGGATTTTCGAAGATTTCTCTATCTAAATAACCACGCCGAATAATTTATATATTCTTATGAATTCATTTCATGATGCATGATTTTTGTATGCATTACATGTGATTAATTACTTTCAAATTCTGCTCATGAATAAGTACTATGAATTTTAAGTTATATTACGTAAAGTTGTTGTACCTATTTGAGAGCAATGTATACACTACCTTTGGACTCCACATTTTAGGAATGATTTTTTCTAAAGCAGTCGTTTGTTTTTCCTTGATAACAAAATAAAGACTAAATACCAAATACACTAGTATTTATTTATATGTGCAATCGTCAAACATCCAATATCTCAAAACTGTCAATATGTTAGTTAGAGACTTTCGGCTCCATGATGATAAGAATACTTCGGCATATTTGTACGATACGTTGTTTGTGTGCTAAAGTATTCATAGTTTTGGCCCGCCCTATGGCGTTATTTCAGGTTATTGAAAAAACATAGTTTTCTACGTTATTCTTTGGAATTTTACAATAGATAGCGAGACCCTCCTTTGTATTCTTTTACTCTCCGTCGGCTTATTGCATTTTCATCATTTTTGAATGACATAACACTTTCCAATGACATTGCCACGGAGTATGTAGCGCCTATTAAGTGGATACTTATCTATTGTCAATCTTGGATGCTTCACCTAATCAAAACGTCAAATATGGTGCTGTCAGTTGGTGTTTTGGTTGACTTACGTCACCACGATGTTCGCTTTGATTCTCATTGTGCCAAATATGGCCTCGTCGGCGGAATATATAAATATTGCAAAGCCTACTTGTGACGTTGCGATCGGCTGACTCTCCGAACCGCGAGAGTTTTTCTTTTATTTTATTGTATTTTACTGATGTAGAATTTGGCACGCCGCTTTTAATACTCAAACACAAAATAGACAAGCTTGGTAGAATTCATTAAAATTGTCGTTATGTTTAGTTCGATAATGATTCCCTGTTTTTAATAGTTACTCGGTTTTTAGATTATCCTAAAACTTTTAGGTGCAGGGTAAAATGTCCAATTCCAGGCTGACAAATTCGTTCTTAACCATTCAGAGTTGTAGTGATGTGCTCGAGTTTGTCATGTGATGATAAAATATTTTTTTATAATTAATATTTTTGACTGATGGCGCTTGATGGAAATATAGCCTGAAGATGCCGAAAGACAAAACCCGGGTCGCTAACAGTAATCTCACATATGGAAGTGTATCAGTTTTAAATAATTTAGAATGTAAATATTTTTCTATTTCTGTGAATATTTACATATGTAGGTTAGGGAAGCCAAACATTAAAAGATGCCAGATGGATTTTTAAATGTGTAGAACAATTAGCTGAGAGCTAATTCTCGTGAAAATATCTATCAAGACCAGTTTTCACATTGTGGAGATCCTTATGCAGAAAGGATATCTTCTCAATGTATACACCCACTTTCAGAGTGGATAAAAAATTGACTGAATAGACTCACCTACATCTTAAATTACTGGCATCTCTTCTTCTTCTTATATGTTCGCTCCCTGAGTGGAGCATATGGACACCACATGCCGCCTCTAAGAATCGCTGTCGCCCGCCAGTATTCTTGCGTCCTCCCAGGTCATACCTGCATCCCGTAACTCCGCCGAATACATTCTACAGATAGTATTTAGCGGTCTTCCGGGACATCTCTGGCATCTCTACGCTGTGAAAAATGTTTTTTTTTTATGAAAAACGAAGCACACGAATTTATATGGTCTTAAGATGTCCACTCTAAAAATGGACTATGAGGACCGATTTCCGCAATGTGAAGACATACATGCCCAATTGCTTAACTTATTGGACATCCAGTTCTGCATTTTCGGATATTTAAAAGTCCAGATGTACGAATCGAACCTGCATTCCTCGGATGTGAGCCGCGCACGGTAACTTCTCGGCTAGCGGGGAGACTTATATTATATAATTCTAACGAGGATTTTCTGCCATTTAATCGCTTTTTTGTTGGGAATGTATTATTTATATGCGCAAGTATCATGTTCGATATCTTAGGCAACTGCGAAATTTCAATCTCTGATTTCGATTGATTATACGTGTATGTGTTTCAATTTGTTATTTTATAACCCTCATTACATTTTAAGATCAGGTATCTTTCACAGTCTAGCATTAGTAAAAAATAGAAAGTTAGTCTTCCTAGTATACAATAGTAAATTTTACTACGGGGAGTACCGTGTAATTTAATTTACGTGATTTACTCTCTGATAAGCCGTAAATCAATTTGATTCCGCTAACTAGTGTGCTTCCTGTGTCTACTGATGAATTTGTTTCGTTTGTATCCAGTGTCGTCCGAAATTCGTAAATAATTAAAAACTACACTTTAAATTTGTTCTGATGTATAGCATTTTTAGTGTGCTCATCGGAAGTCAATTATTATTGTCAATTTTGGTTGCATTAGGCAGCTTTACTCAAAACGTGTCTAATTTCATATACATATACCAATAATTAAACGGTCACCTTAAAGTTTTTGCAATAATTTTTGGATTTTCAAAAATCTGACAGATGTGGGAATCGATCTCGCATTCCCCAGATTTCTAGGCGCGCACGCCAACTTCTGCGCGTCTATAATACATAATATTATATAATATTATTCTTCGTAAATTACGTATTATTATTTTCATCGTTTCAACGGCGGAAATGTGGTTATTGAATGAACATATGAAATTAGAGAAGTATAGTAAGTTTTAAACGGGTTTCATTCTTAGTCGTTATGGCTCCATCTTGGGGATAAGTGTAACATATAATTACACGGTAGTTGCACATTTTAATGTTCATACAATCAAGGCTTTTCTTGTTAAATTCAGTGTTAATTCCTTATAATCCAGATACATAGCATTTAATGCACCAGTATTCTTCATCGTATTAAATAAGTATTTCGATCTTGACCCGGTTAAGATCAATCCAATCTGGTTTTTTTGTCTCCTTCACAAATGTCGCGTCTGGCAGCATCCTTTCGGCGATCGGACCGTAGGATGAACCCCCACGTTTTTGACACCTACATATGTTAAACAGGCCAGCATGTAGGACTTAGTATTCACACGAATAATTTATATATTTGAGTTTTTTTCGATTTGTCGATTACGTATATTTTATTTAGTATCGTCTAAGAGATCATCACGCTCGCCGTATGACGCCGCAAACTTTTTGAAAGCATCGAAAAGTTGTTGCAATCAAGTCGGATGGCCCGATGGGTCCAACACCTGGTTGGACCGACTTGAGTAACTCT
>JAGVSQ010010560.1:0-12824 GCA_022683975.1 Rhyacophila evoluta
TTCACGAGAATTATTTGTCAGACAATTGCTCAACCCAATAGGCATCCAGTCCTGCATTTTCGGATTTTAAAAATCCAACAGATGGGGTATCGAACCCGCATTCCCCGGATCGCTAGGCGCGCACGCTACTAACTACGCTAGCGGGAAGACTAAAATGAGAAATGAAAAACGTTTAGCAATTAATATAAAAAGTTTCAAAATATTTTTGTAGTTTTGACAGTAATTAATGATTGTTAAATATATATATCTATTAATTTGACTGTTTTCTTCATTATTTGTATATTATAGATCTCAATAACTCTCGTTTTGTATCTTCAGTTAAAATAACATTGACGTTATTATACATGGTATCGATGATATGTGATAATATGCTATGTTAGAATTCCTTAAGAATCACTCTCAGCTTAATTTCAATTTCTCCCAGATCATACTAGCATACTTTAATTTTGCAATTAGTACATCCTAATTAGCATTTATACCAGATTTATCCATATGGATTTCAAAAAATAAATCCTATATAATTATAATGCCCACATTGTACAATATAGTCAATATATATAGATGAAATGACTGGCTCTACCCTTCACCACTTTCCACAAATTTACACGGGTTATGCGGGTGCATACTGTGGCGTAATGAAAGTGAGGCGCTTTTCAAAGTGTCAGACGCATGAACAACTTTCCAAGACTTTGATCAGCGTGCACAACAGTGTACGTGACTCCTATTTTAACAATTTATTCCCTGTTAATATCTAGCCTCGTTGACCATAAGACTTTTATCTTTTGTAAAATGTTTTGCAATGGCAGACCGGTCCAATATATGGCCGAACCAACTTGAGAAGTTCTTCCCTTTCAACGAACATATGGGGACACTCCCAGAGGATGTGATTGGTATCTTGCATTTAGCCACATACGCAAGTAGGAGATACTATTAGATCAAGCTGACAGAGCTTGGAGATAAAACCACCATGAAATTGCGATAGTCTAGGATTAATTGATGACAATGTTTCTCAATGTTCTTTCTATTTCCTATATATTTTTATTTCTAAGAATCACCTCAGATATTTGAACAATCAATGATATAAGCTTTTATTAAATTTGAGTGTTTATTTATATTTTTGAAATTCCAGTGTAATACGTTGATAATTTTTTTATTCATTTCAAAATAATATTTTTATTTTACACAACGTATTAAAATAATCATTATTATAAATGATAAGTTCAACTCGACTAGAGAAATGATGCACATTAAAGTGTCCGATATGCAAAAGCTATATTGCAGATGTAAAATCTCTGAAATTTAAATTATTGGAACGAAAATGGATGAAAACCGTATTGGAAATGCGGTTTGATGTAGGATTCATGGTTTGGACCATACATATAATTTACAAGTTCTGCGTTATCTCTTGATAATATTTTGCTCACTAGAAATGTCGAGGAAATTGCAATATTTCGATATTGAAAATTTTTAAATTATAAAATATGTTATATAAAGATTAATGGTATGTTTGTCTACTTAGTTTTTAGAAGTAAAGATACGGCTACCTATTATATTCATTATATAAAAATATATCTCTCATCTCCCAATTTATAGCTATGAACTAAAATAAACAAAGGCAAAAATCTTATCTTATTATATATGTCTTTATCTTCTTTAGACGCGGTCAGTAAATAAAATTATCTTTTATCTGCGTCTGTCTGGGATTTCAAATATTACATTTAGTCACGTATAAAATAAATAGTGCGATTTTCTAGCACTGTGGACGTTTTAATATATAATACACACAAGTTCATTTGAAATTTAGTTAGATGCTTCAAATGAATATTTTTTTGTTTTAATTTTGGTGTACTTAGAAATATAATTCTATGAATTCGTTGCATAATAATTTCGATGGTTAAATAATTAATAAGGCCATACTTAGAAATATTGAAAACTATTATATATAAAGTAAGCTATCGAAAACAAGGTCGATAATTTTGAATTAAATATTTCTAGTTAATTAATTAGTAGGAGATTAGTATACTGGAAGTCGTATCATCAAACTCCCTAGCCGCATAAAACTTTTTAATATCCAAAAAATGCAAAACTGTATACGGTTGAAAAATTGCATGGAATTATACTCCTGTAGAAAACAATCTGCAAACAGTTAACATTATGAGATAGCCATTTTCTCTATATTTGGAGAAAGATAAATATGCTCTTTATTTGAATGACACATGATTAGAAATAATTCTACTAAATGTTAGAGTGCTCATCTCGCATCCGGAGAGTGCGGGTTCGATTTTCATATCTGCTGGATTTAAACATTCGAAAAATGCAGGACTGTATACTGAATTGCCTGAGAAATGAATATCTTCATATGGCAGAGTTCTATGAACTTAATTTTCAAGGGTGCATATATTCACGAACATGGTAAAAGAATCTTCAATATAATAAAGAAATTGAGAATGAAACTAAATAATTTGATTATATAATTGAAAGTATTATTATTAATATATTTCCGGAATGTTGTGATTATTAAAATCTTTTCTATTCTAGTTTAAGTTGGCATTAAAACTGGTATGGAAATATTATCATACATAATTTCTCAAAACAGAATATCATTATAAGTAAATTAACAGTCCATTATATAACTTACAGACTAAAAGAACTAAATGCTTATTATGATAATATAATTATACGGATTCGAGGTGGTCGGATTGCCACTGGATGCTTCTCCGCAATGAAAATAATGTTCCCATTGTTGAACTAAGTATCGGGGGAGCGCGTAATCACTGCCTATCATGTTATCCGAAATCGTTTTATTGCAACTGGGCCATGTAGAATGAAACGTATTTAAAAGGCCAAACCGAGATGCTTTTTTAGGTAAAGCTTTTTGAAACGTAAAGCTTTATTACAGTCATTATCTAATGATTGGTTTATTTGAATCATTGTACTTTAAAATGTATTGAAATGACTCAAAATAAATTATTTAACAGTATGTTTCTTCGCCGGCAGCGTAGTTGGTAGCGTGCGCGCCTAGCAATCCGGGGAATGCGTGCTCGATTCCCTATCTGTCAAATTTAAAAAATCTAAAAATGCACGACTGGATGCCAATTGGGTTGAAAAATTGTCTGACAAACGATTCTCGTGAAAAATAATCTATCAACACGTCTTCACATTGCGGAGATCTGTATACTCCTCTTTCAGAGTGGATATCGTCACACTGTGTAGGTCCGTCTGCTTCACTTTAGGAGCGAACATGGTATGTAACAAAATATATACATATTTCTTACCAAATCTGCTCCGAAAGAGGAGTATGTGAATCTCAATGGTGTGAAGACGACCATTTAATAAATGTAGTATATTGCAAAACATATGCATAAGCAAAAACAGAGCAAAAAATCATAAATTAAAATAAGTATGAGTATATACTAGATGAAATTGTGAAACATAATTTTTTAAGAAGATAGTCTGAAAATCATTTATCTTAGTAGGTCAATCATCCATACGTTTTATTTAAAAAATATTTTTGCTTAAAACGATGACGATTTTGTTGAATTTTTGGAGATGAGTTAAGAAGCATTAAGTAATAATAAAAAAAAATCAATATTGACTCTGTTTTCTCAGATTTAAGCTTTTGCCATTGACATTGTTTTTGCTTATACGGGTAATTTCTGTATTGTCGAGACTTATTTCGAGGGGTTTTTTCACGAGAATTAGCTGTCAATTATTTGCTCAAGCCATACGGCATCCAAAGACCATCAAATGTCGGAATCAAAAATTTAATCTATCTCTTTTAAGCATCCACACTAACTTATTAGGTACCGGATTTTTTAAAAATAATAGTATTTGATAATTTATTCATTAGATTAAAAAAAACATGTTTTACGTCTTTATGCCAAATGAATTAACTTACGGTACAATTCAGATAACTAATTTTTCTTCAGAACCGTTTATAAAAACTTGAAAGCAAATAAGAGCTTTTATATATGATGTTCATCTAATAAAACTTTATAATAATTAAATAATTGCATAGACGACAAGCTTAATGAGAGAGAAGATGGGTAATTGCAGTAATATGTGTTCTAATATGAATAATATAATATAATGTTATTAGTTATTTAAAGTGAAGCATTGAATGTAGGGAATTTGATCAGCCTTTATTCTTTGAATTGAAATACATTTAAAAAATACTTGTTATAATTGTTATGTTATGTTAAAATATATAAATAATATAAATAAAGATTTGTAGACTATTAGATTTTAAGGTTATCATTATAATATTATTATTTTATTACAAATTATTTAATTTAACAATTTAATATACAATCTGAAATTGTAAAGTGGACGTTAGTTTAATGTGCTATGAATTTGGATTGTAAAGATTGTAATAAAAATCAACAATACTTTTTAAAGTGTATATAGATCTGCAAAATAATAAGATTTGAGAAAAATTCCAGATATTTTTCAGTTGTAAAACCCATTTTCTTTGAGTGTAAACGTCGATTTATTATAAACCTTTCGTTCGAATTCGTATTCATTTCACTTTTATTTTACAATTTTTCATAATATCCACTCGAGGCAGAGTATAATATAAAATTCACAATGCAGCCTTATCTGTACAAGTTTTTTTTCAGTAGGATTGTTTATAGGCTATTTACACGACATATATTTTGGGTACTAAAGAGGATGAGCAAATGGTTTAAGATAAATTCTCGTAAAAATCCCTAAGGACGCCATTATGATTCGTCTGAAGTAAAAACTGCGGCTTGAAAAAATCAAAAACCAATAATTGTTTTCTATATTTCACGAGAATATATGAAAGTGTACAAAGAGAAAATTTTTGAAACATTTTCAGCGGTTTTTCTTTAAAGAAAAATCGGTTCAAATACCATCAGTTTTGATGAAGAAATGCCCTTAGCGTTATAACGGGCAGAAATTATTTTCACTCAGCGTTAGTAGAACATCAAAAAGGAGGTGAAATTTTATACGCGGACTCTTGAAAGCAGTTCGTGTCACGCGATCTTCGCAATTTATGCAAATGTGTTTGAAGAATTATTAGCGTTTGTGTTCACGCGCTCACACTTCAGTTCTAATTCTATAGTTATGGATAGTTGAAGAACCAAAGTGTGAAAGGGTGTATGTTAAACTTTATCTGCAATTTTTTTCTTAAAATTCATCAATAATAACCGCATGGAACAAATTAAACGCATCTATAAAGAAATATTGATTCATTTTAATATTCTATTCTGTAAATCTTTCGAATGATTATGCTTAATAAATTTTAAACTACTAAAATTTCCCTCTCATCCTTATGCCTGGTGTTAATCTAGCAAGTTCCAGAGGTTTGATATCAAAAAGCTTTTTTATTCTACTGGTAAGTCTCGAGAGTAAACACAAATTACATTAAACTTTAATTGCTACGACATGCGTTCTTACATAAAGAGCGACTCGGCGATGACAACAGCAGGTGACCAATCGCAGCAAAGCAACAACCAATCAATGCGATGGCTGCCTCGCTGTGATTGGTTACCTGCTGTCGTCGTCGCCGAGTCGCTCTCTCTGTGTAGGGAAGGCATTAATAAAATAATAATCAATTTTGATATGTTTATTTGGTTACAAAATGATCCAAAGAAGTCATCACGTTCGCCATATGACCCCTTAAACCTTTAAACGTAATTATTAATTTTAAGCCCTACCGTGACCGTGGGGTATCCTTGCACGCCTTGCTGTTAAAGATTGCAGGATCGAATTCTTTGACGGCTAAGCATTTGTAACATAATTATCAATGTACCAGAACTGGATGCTTAATGGGTTAAACAATTTACACCTTGAAATTACAAACAAATATAATTTCATACTGTAGAAAACTATATGTTACAATTATGTAGTGGAGATGTTCACGCTATGGAGACTGGCATTCGAAGCAAATATGATTAGAAAAAAATGTGTGTCCTGCAAAATGAAAAACAATTCAAAAAATACTTTTGAAATTTACATAAAAAAATGAGTTTAAGCGTTAGTTAACGAAATCTGGATTTACTTGATGGAACTTCTTTCATAAAAGTGGAACACCATTAATAAACTATATCTTTTCGAGTAATTAAGGTTTATTGAGAGCTATTTATAGTGTGTTTGTACTATCAAACGTATTGAAATCACAGAGAGAATTAAAAGAAGTGTACAAGATATAGGGCTGACTAATTACCATGTAGAATTATAGTGTTATTTAATAATTTAAAATACGTATTAAATAAAAAGGACTGTATCATGATACTGAATAAATTATAAAAAAGCTTTGAGCACTTACACTGAATCTCATACACACTGATAAAAAAACAATGTATTATATCATACTTTATTATAAAAAGTTAAATAAAGCTTTTCACTGTCTCGCCAGATCCTTCAAAGACTGTTTTGTTTTTTATTCGAAATAATCTGCTAATGAGAAATGTTGCTTCTCATGAGTCGTAAAGCTTAACGTTATAAAACTTTAGAAGCAATATGTCGAGCTTAATTTCAAAATATATTTGTTATTTAACTAATGCTATAATTATTTCAGTCACTATTTCTTTTTTTGGCAGAAGGCTGTACTTTTTGCTTTATGTCGAATTCACTAAAAATAAATACTAAATACTGATTGGTTTAAAGTTTGAATAATTTATTTATTTATTTTAAGGTTGTATCAATTTTTGTAGATATCAGCTCAAATACATCATAATAAATATAATCGATCGTTTCAAATTAAATTGATGTTCTGCAGATCTCCTAGCTGTCCCATTATATTGGGTACCATTATAATGTATACACGAAACGAAAGAGGACAAAAGTATATGTTATTAGAGGGAGACAAAAATCTCTACACATTTTAAAAAGATTGTAACATTTATTAACTCATTGAAATATTTAAGAAAGATTCAAAGTATGGAGAGCTTATATAATAAATCAGAAAACGGTAGAGAACTATTGTTATACCATGTCCAGTACGAAAATGAAGCACATAGTGCTATAGTATTTAGGTGTCCACAATAAAAAGACATGTCTGGATAGCTTTTTTTATGAGAATTGGTTATCAATATATTATTTAAAGCAGCGGTTTCCAATATTGGGGGGGGGCGAAAAAAAGGTGTCTATATCATTATATTTATTAAAAAAATAAAAGTTGAGATGCGGATTTTTTTTTCGGTGAAGCGCTGTAGCAAAAAGGTTGGAAAGCGCTGGTTTAAAATAAAACTTTTTTTGTATCTATTTCAATTTTTTTTAAATCTACCAGATGTAGGAATTGAACCTGTACTCTCTATTTATGAAGCACGCACGCTAACCTTCTAGCTATCGGAGAGACTATTGTACACGTAATATCGTCGTATTACTGGCAAAAGACTTTAAAGTCAAAAAGTGAGTTTTAATGTTTGAGTCTTTCTGTTAAATACATTTAACGACAAATTATTAAGGTATATTGTATTATTTAACATAAATTGTCGAAAAATGTATTTAACAAAGAGACTCAAACATTAATACTCGACTATCTCAAAACTCACTTTTATACTTTAACGTCTTTTGCCAGTAATACGTCGATACTATATGTATAATATAAATATTTATTTATTAGCATTCAGCCAAAACCATATCGTAAATAAAATACAGTGTATATGTATTCTTAAAGTTATTTTTACACCTAATTGTAAATAGAGTATCTTTAAGTGTGAAAATAGTTTCAAACTGAACAAACTTGTAAGTTTTTTGCATATAAAAACTTAAAGTATGAATAAGTGCCGAAGAAAAATTCAACTTTAATTGATATTTGTGGTAGATATTCCCGCTATGCAGCGAGTAATAATTTAGTTCTTTATTAAGATTTTTACAACAGCGAAATATGTCGGAACACAGTAAACAAAAGATAAAACATTAAAGTTTTTTTAGCTACCTTTGTGTTTAATTGCAACGAGAAAGTTTACGAGCTAAAATGAAGCATAATTCCGCTGATAAATGAAAGCGTCGGTTTAATTTTAATCAAACTATGTAATCAAAGTGAGTATTGTGGTGAGTATATATTTTTCTTGTTACGTGAGAACTTTCAAAAAAATACACCGATAAAATCTGTATTTAAAATGTGCACGAACAATGAAATGCTTATACAATATCGTAGATTAAAGCTTTAAATGAGAATTAGTCGACAAAAAGTTGTATACGAAATATAGTCATTCAGCATTTAAACTTCATGTTATGACTGTAATAACTTGAAATGAATTGAGTCAAGTGTTATCTTAATTAATTCTTATTAATTACATAAATATGTAATATCATGGATTATTCGATTTTTTTAAATCAGGCAGATATTAAAATCGAACCCGCACGCTAACATCTTGGCTATCATGGATATGTATTTTTAAGAATGTCTAATTTAAAGTATCCAAAAGAAAAATAATTAAATGTATTATTTCTTTGAATAAAATTTTATGTGTCTGTCAGTAAAATGTTCCAAATATTCCGTGGTCTCCTCTTAAGCACCTAAATCTATTTTTATTTTTCTGTAATAGCAGATTCTACAACCTCTTTTGTTTACGAAATCTTACGGCGAGCGAGAAGGTCTCTTCTAAAAAAGGCTATATATTAACAGAGCATGATTTATTAGAATAAGAATCACGCATACTCTAGTGCAAGTCTTGGAAAACTGCTTTTGAGCACTTACGAAGAGAACTTCACGTTGCTTGGCCACGGTATACGCCCACATAACAAATGTGGAGACGTGGCGGGTAGCGGAGGGGAAATCAAGCGTATTATTTATCAGAAATAAGAGATTTCTAACCCTTCTTTATCAAACAATTTCTAGATCTAGATATTTTTCTGTTATATTGAAGTTTTACTGTAAAGGCAACGTTTAAAAAGTCGAGAATTCTTAATAGATATATGGTTTTTTTACATTTTTTTAAATGATTGTGCATTTCAATTTGTTTCAATTCAACCCACTATAATAATAAAAGAAATTGATTATTTTAAAGTGATGTAAATCAAGATTTAACAAGCGATAAGAATAAATATCTTTATTTTTTTCTATTGTATGCTTAAAACAAGTCAAGTAAAAAACATTCGGAATAAAAGAGCTTTGAAATAGTTACGGTTTTGTATAAGCAGGTATATAATAATACTCGCATATAATTCGTTGAAAGTAAATTAAAAGCAACTGCTGATAAAGGTTTCTAATTTAGTCCAACCGTAACACTTAATCATTATAACATTTACCACGAAGAACTTAGACTTAAATAACACATTAAAATTGATATATGGCCATAGGTGATAGCCGTAAAGATAACAGTGTAAAAAATACCCAAGGATTCTTCTTTTGCATGCGGAGTGTGGTAAATCTCGCGGGTGCGTGCTAAAAAACGCTTAGGTTAATGTTAATTTACGTCACTTTCATGTGTGTGTAATATATTAATGCTGGATAGCTTTATCAAAGAATGCACGACTTGTTTTTGCCGGCATCTAAAGGGTTGATACTATTCGCAATGTAGGGTAAGTTGTATTATTATTTGGGTTAGTAAAATGGGTTTGTTACTGATATGAATTGGACAAATTGCCTTGAAATAAATGGGTTTTATAGGACGTTTGTAATGGAAATTTATATGACATTGTAGATAAAATAGTTTTGGGTGTCTAAAAATATGTATAATTGTTTTAGTGGGGGCTAGGCCACATGTTAATATCAACCTCATTGTTACAGTCTGGAAAATTTCTCTTTTAAAAGGTTAAGAATTGTTCATTTTTCATCGCATTTAAGAATTTTTGTCGTGTTGGATAATACTCTTGTTAATTTTGAATAAAATCCAGATGCATATACTCAAATGTTAATGACTATCAACTGAATTCAAGAAAAGGCAAAGAATCCACTCCGAAAGTGGAGTATATCTATTTCCGCAATGTGAACACATCTTGACAGATTATTTTTTACGAGGATTATTTGTCAGACAATTACTCAACCGAATGTGCATCTAGTTCTGCATTTTTGCTAGGCGTGTACGCTAATACGGAGAGTTTAAGAAGTAATAATTTTATAAAATAAAATAAAATAATATACACACATTCGCTCTGAAAGCAGAGTAAATGTATCTCCACGACGTAAAGACATGACAGATTATATTTTATGAAAATTGGTTTTCAAACAATTAAATTTTCCGACATACCAGGCGTCTACGCTAACCTCTAAGCTACCGGAGAGAGAAAATATCTACATATAATATTTAATAATAAGAGAATCAGTCTCGAAGAGAATTACTAGTGATGAATATTCGCAGGTCAATTAATGTAATACTATGGAATCATAATATTTCGGCTCGAAGCTAAAATTAATAGAGGTGCTGCTCCAAAACCTTTTTAAACATGTAATAAAAGCTTATAAATTATTGAATTCCAACCAATCCGAAATAAGCATCCGTATGAAATTTCAACGAATGAGGCAAAAGTTGTGTAAATTGAGGCGTTTGGCGTTTTCTGTTTTACGTTACTGTGGTAATATTTGAAGTAACAAAAATAGCATTGTTGCATACAATATCAATAAACTATAAAATATTAATAATAAGAGGGCAAGAATATTGAAAGCAGAACTGAATAAAAGCTTATAAAAAGGAAACAAACATGTATCAAATGTAACATAGCTTCCCATGTGCGCATGCGAAAAATAGTCAAACACCACGCCGTTAGAACTGTGCAGCGAACAGTTCCACGCAAAAAATTGTAGCTTTTTCAGAAACTGGGGCTGTTGGCTAGTGAGATTAAGCTTAAGGATTATACTATATCGTCGTTTTACTAGAAAAAGACATTAAAGTAAAAAAGTGAGTTTTGAAATAATCGAGTTTTTATGTTCGAGTCTCTTTGTCATACAATGTATTTAACAAAGAGTCTCAAACATCAAAACTAGATTATTTCAAAACTCACTTTTTCACTTTAACGTCTTTTGCTAGTAATACGACGATACTATATTGTACTTATATACAAAAAATACTTGTTAAGAATCTTCATCTTTGAATTTTGGCATATTGGAATAAGTTTACACATAAATTAATTTTCGTTTAAAACGTTAACACAAAGCAACTTAATCATTATTACTTGAAAGTCAGTAATATAATCTGGTATAACATACTATGTGCTTTCAATAACCGACTGTGGTTGAAAGCTCATGGAAAGTCACCTCCTAAAATTTAAGAGATATTGCTAACCTGTCATAAAATAGTTTTTATTATATAATATAAATATTTCACAATTATTAAGTTTGGGTCAAACTTGAACGACCTTCATGATGTAAGCGATACAATGTATGCAAGAAATGCATTATTCGTTGTTACGTAAGATTTAATATACGATATTCTAATAGTACGCGGTTCCGTAATAGCTTTTTTATATAATCAATATTGACTTTTAGAGTACATCGAGCTTTTCCGATTACTCGATGAAAAGTAACCGTTACTAAGTAATGAGTCATAAACGAAAGTGATACAATACAACATGTCGATATTATCAATTTTATGGATCAGTTTATTTTTATTAATATAATGGATATGGCATCAATATTTTGATTTAGGCACATTCTGTAGAGGATGAAATCCTCAATTTTTCAGAATAGTTTTTATTCGATAATCAGAATGTATACAAATTAATGCATGTTCTGTCAAAAGGATTTATAGGAAAAACGTCGAATTAATGTCTAAATTTAGCTTTTAAGCTTGAAAAAAGGATGGCTTGTGAAGTTTCGGCCAGGAAAACGACTTCTATCTTATCAATTTTATTAGTTTTTTTAAAGTAAATTATTAAATTAATATCATATCGAGTAAATAAAACACCAGTTTGATGTATTTTAGTACCTATGTAATGATTTCAATTTGACTCAAAATTATTAAATATACGTTTGTGCTCCTGTAAAAAGAATATCTGTGTGGGTTAGGTCTTTTTCTTTCCCACAGTCAATATAATGGGGTGGAATAAAAAAAAATCAGTCACTGGAATATACTACTAATAGTAAGTGAAAAATATGTATATGAAGATTGCTTAGTATTTCGGAATATTAAAGCCTTATGATACACTGTCTCTCCGATGGGGTAGAGGTTAAAGTGTGCGCCACGTATTCTGAGGAATGTGCAGTCGATTCCCATATGTAACGATTTTTTCAAAATCCAAAAATATAGGATTGGATGTATACTCATTGGTTTGAACAATTATCTGATTGATCTGAATCAAATCTCCTAAAAAAAATATCTGTCAACAGATGTCTTAAGGTTGCAAAGATCCCTATACTTCGCTTTCAGAATGGATATCTTCACACTGTGTAAATCCTTTTAATGCGGACATAGTATACATATTTTTTTTACATCCTGCGGTGGCTGAGAGTTTAATGTGCGCACTTTGTAGCCAAATGTTGTGGTTTTGAATCTTACAGCTGCAGAATTTTTAAAAACCTAAAATACTTGATACACAATGGTTTAAATAGTTTCTGCAGTCTGCAGTAAAATAAAAGATACTTCAATATTTAAGCCTGATTTTAAAAGATTTAAGTTTTTTTTTATTTATGAAATCGAAATAGGAAATATCGAAACTGTAGTTCATCTCAATGAATAAGCTTTCTGTCTCAAAATTCTTCATGACTGACGAAGAGATTTTAGCTCGTAGAAGAACTTGTTTTGTCGATTAGAAGATATGAAGTAATGTTTAAGATTATAATTAATTGCAAGAAAAATTAACGCAAAAGTAAAATAAGAGAAGATATATAACGTGTAATAGTAAATTGGTGAAATTATGATTTCAAATTCTGAATTATTTAAAATCAATTTCCATCAAGCACCATCAGTCGAAAA
>JAGVSQ010010561.1:0-12824 GCA_022683975.1 Rhyacophila evoluta
CTTCATACTGTGTAGATCCATATGCTCCAGTTTGGGAACGAACATGGTTTAAGAAAAAAAAATATATATATTGAATGATAATTTCTTGAAAGAAAAATGTTTATAGAGATTTAGGACTTATTTTTTTATTTATTTAATCGGATTTATCGTATGTTTATATTTTAAAGTTGGTATTGAAGTACTTAACGGGAAGAAATAAATAATAACTCATAAATCTGACTACGGTGAGCTTATTTTTTTTTGTTCGTCAACGGTCACTTCACTGTAACAACTATCAGCTTACTATTAAGACGCGTATATACCTTATTTAGTTAGGTAAATGTATAACGTAAGCCATATTTATGAGTTACCTGAATTCTATAAAACGAAATTATAATGCTTTCGCCACCGCTTATAATGCTGGAAATCAGAAATATTAATGAGAATGACGTTGATTTGAGACATTCAGTCTAGTGAAATAAAAACTAAGCAGTGATTGATTACGTACAAATGAAATAATTTTTCATCCTCACATATGATACTGGATTTCATTAAAAACTACACCTCGATGTTAAAAGGAAAAAAACACATATCTTCCATTTTCACTCGCTATTTATTTAATTTTATATCTATAAATACTATGTTGGACTCATATTCTTTGCTTGAAGTTAGCGATAAAATAGAATATTACAGAGCGTAATAAAAACCATTCACACTTTAAAAGAATCCTGTAATCTGAGGCGATTTATTTAATAACCATTGTCCTGAAAAGGAGACTGAAATGTGTTATTTTATTTTGTTGAAAAACTGAAAAGAAATAAGGATCAACTTTCCAGTATATACATAGCGCTGTAGAAAGGAAAAATGATGTAACCCTCACTTGTTTCAAAATATATTTTTTTCGATAATCTCAATGTATACAACTCAATACACGTCCTATCAAACTAATTTAAGCTGCAAATTGCAAATTAGCATCAAAATTTAGTTTTTAAATTTGAAAAAAAGATAACTTATCAAATTTTTGACCAGGAAAAATGACTTCTACCTCATCAGTTGTATTGTTTTTTTTTAATAACTTGTTAAATTAACATCAAATAGGGTTATAAAATATCGGTTATAGTCTTCGTGCACTTCAGGGTGTTGTCTATTCAATATTTTGACTTTGGTCCAAAATCATACGTTTTAGTGCCTCACGTATTATTTTTCTGTGTGAGTTACGTTCTTTTTTCTTTACACACTCGATATATATTTACCACGTTCTGTTCGCTGTGTCAGGGTTACTTTTCTAAGTATTTGGTATTTACTTCATATACCTACGTTTTTGAAAGGTGTTGCTATGGAAATACATATATCTATATCGTGTGTGTTGGCATCAAATTACGATATATCACTGAATTCAAGTGACTAATTATTTTTTATTTAGAAGATAGAAAAGAATTTTCTTCTTAAATTCATATTACTACATTTTATGTCTGATAAATAAATATGGATGTAAGCATGTAAAACCATTCCACCATTGAGGGAAAATATAATGTATTGCAAAGATTTTAAGTCTTCAAAAAAATCGCCAGAAGCTGATTAAAAAAATAGTTAATTAAACGATCGAATTGCGTTACGAAATAAAAATTACCCATTTAAAAAATCTAAAATAATAATTTATCAAAATATTATAATACAGTGACATCTATTGCATATGAAAAAAAGATATTAAATTATTTTCTTAAGGTGCAACAAAAAATCTATTATTTCTTTAAATAGTTATCAGTCTGCATCAATCCTTCTAAACGAAAATCTCTCATAATTATTATTGTATTTATCTTTCATATAACTTCGCAGGATTAAAATATTTCGTTAGTTAGTGGTCTCTAGTTCTATCTTTTGAACGCAGAACTCATTTAGGTTCGTAGTAAATTCTATTATATCACATACCCTTGATTGATTTTTATGCTCTTTATGAATCACTGTTAAACTTTTTGCAAGGATTCATATTTCAAATGAACTTATGACAAATGGACGTTGATATTTTATGTAGTCACAATAGAATATGCGTTTTAGATAAAGTGGATTTTATTAACCACTTAAATGCTAGACAACTGTATATCGCTGTTAGAGAGAAGCGCGTTAAATACTAACAGCGATTATTCGGGAATAGTTTTTTTAATACCACACACGATGAATAAGATTTTCGTCCAGTTATGCATTCCTTTTTAATCTGGGAGATGGAAGAATTGAACCTTCATTTTTCGGATGCACGCATTGCTTTTATGGTAACGAGGAGATTAGAAATAGAATGAGATTAAAAATTAAGTAAAATCTTTAATATAAAAAAATATAGTTGGCAGCATTATTCGGTAATGTTTTAAAATTAGATAAAACCCCATCAGTCAAGGCGTAAGTGTAAGCATTGATAACGTCACTACGGCTGTGAAACTATGTTGAAGGACAAAATAAATATTATAATATATAATCTCTTCCAAGACTTGATGATATCCAACGTTTAGACGTGGATATAACACTTCAAGAAAGTTAAAGAATTAAAGTCAAGATCCGTCTTAAAATAAACGAGTAAGAGAAAACAGTCGTTTTGATTATTAAAACAAGTATAAACTCTGACAGTTTCATGTTGTACATTTAAATATCAACTTCTCGAATTAGTTACAAGACATTAATGAATTGGCAGCATTTAACTTCGTTTGCAATTATGGTAAACAGTAGAGTGAAATTAATTCTTGACGAGTTTTGGACTGCAAATATTTACTTTATGAATGAATACCTCCAAGATTTCGTATTACTCCAAGTTTGCCAAAACTTAATAATGCGGGTAAAAGTTTTCTGTACTTGCTTTACTAAAGACTTACCGTCTGCACACATTCTTACCAACTTATCCAGGAGTATATATACTAAAAGTATCCAGAAGTATGAGTGCACATAAGATAATTGTGCGACACGTGATAGTGAGATATGTTTTTGAATTAAGAACGAAAAAGCTTTGAAAAGCTTTACAATAATAGATAAAAAGTTTTTTTCCATATTAATGACAAAGAACCACTATAAACCAGTATATTATTTCAAAGCTCAAAAGTTTATATTCAATGTACGTATACATGGGAGTATTCGTATGAGTGAACTTTAAACATATCCAAGATATTAATTTAAATATATTATGATATCAATTCTAATGCATTTTCATAGTGTAATTGGATTGAGCCAAGTTATCTATAGACAAAAAATCAGTTAGGTTGATATTTGGAATTCTACCATAGCAATTCACTTATTTTAGGGCTTAATATTAAATATTTGTTCAGATATGAACAACCTTAGTGGTTAGAAGAAAATTCGAGCTTTTCAGAAGCATCTGCAGTACGTGTTTAAGCCAGTTCTAGCATCGATTCATGGCTTTAAATTGTATGGGAACAGTTTATTTTTTATCTTTAATTCTTCACAAATTCATTACCTATCGTGTTTGATGAAAACGTCTGTTTTAAAAGTTTGATGTGGCGTGGTCAGGCACTGAATCATTCAGTATTGTATCACTGACGAATATCTATAATAAAAAACCATTTAGAATATATATCAGGGGTAGGATTCTTAAATTATCTTTAGAAGGCAAATTTTATAAAGGAATTTTCGAAAGAGCCATTTATTTATCTTCGTAACAGAACAAACTATTTGAAACTGAAATATCAATTCAATAAGAGCTTTGAGTTTACTCGCTTGCGTGAACCATGCTATGGCAACTCCCGATATAATATAGTAAATTATACTCATAAAATATGTATTTCTATGAACGCTGAAAATATTCAACATTATTATATTGATACATGTATATATTTTACACGCTGTATAAAATAATTCGTTATAAAAGTATTATATTACAATAATTGTTTCTCATTAAAAGTTTTGAAGAATTAAAAGCTTCTACTTTATTTTATAGCACAGCCCGTATAAAATACACAACAAAGCTCTCTTTTTACCCGTTTCGGATAATGTTTCCACTTTAATATTTATTTTTAGAATATTCTTCCTTTCGTAGTACTCGTCAAGCATTTGCAGAGTAAAAAAAACTGCAATAACTTTGCCGAACAGCGGGTGAAAGCAAATACTTTAGTCACTCGAACAGGTATACGAGATAGGGCACATTTATTTAACGAGAGCGTAAGGGGGCTTTCAATTTATATTCTACATTTTTCGAGGGGGTCGATGGATGTGTGTGCGAGTATTTCGCTAACGAAGGCTGTGTTTAAGTTTAACTTAAGAGAAAACAGAAAATTATTGTATTTTATTTTGAAGAATATGATGTAAAACTATATAAATTGGATATGGACATGATAAAATGGGATCGGTGGCCTTCGATTTTCGCATTGGACAAATATTATGATGTTAAGTCTCCCTGGTTAACGTAGTAGGTAGCGTGCTCGTCTAGCAATCCGGGGAATACGGATTCAATTCTTCATCTGTCGGATTTAAAAAAACCTAAAAATACAGGACTGGATGCCTATTAGGTTGAACAGTTTGTCTGACAAACTATTCTCGTGAAAGATAATCTGTCAAGACGTCTTTGCATTGTGGAGATCCATATACTCCACTTTCAGAGTGAATATTTTCACACTGTGTAAATCTATATGCTCTACTTTGGGACCGAGCATGGTGTAAAATACTTTTTTAATGACTGTAAATAAATGATGGTTGGCAACAAGCAACGAATTCTTATGAGTTCTCGGCAGCGTTATCATACAAACATATGTTGGGCTGTCGTCTTATAAATTGATTGGTTGTTGCATATGTATGTTACATCAATATTTTAAATAAGTTAAAATATCATTATACAGTAAATATCGTTATCACCAAATGGGGATGTAAATTTTAGTATGTATTTGTTCCTTAGACGCTTTTTGATTGATCGCGTAGAGGTAGTTGCAGCTTGTACACCGCAGATGAACGAGGAAGGAAAGTGGGGGTGGATGCGGTTGCAGGCTGTGATTTTCCCACACCTGAATCTATATTTATATTATTCTAATGTTTGATAATAAAGCACATTTAATCCTGTTCGATACAGACTCAATGTTTTTATATGTATTACCATAATAAATAAATAAAACAAAAACATCTATATGTCGTATATTTATTAGAGAAAGTTGTGTTGAGTAGAGAAAGGGCTGGCTTAGAAAGTTATGGTTTTTCTTACTAAGACTAGTTTAAATTTCTTACGCATATTGACTTTAGGACTTAACCTAAATAGAACAAGTTTTATTCCTAGCACAAAAACGTTTATTTAATAATATTGGACCAAAGACAAATTAAAAGCTAATTTTATATACTAATTTGGCATTTGCAGCTTATATTCTTTTGATAGAACGTGTATTAAGTTGGATCGATCGTTATTATCGAAAAAAGCTGTTGTTATAAAACTGCCGGTCACGTCGTTTTTTTCTACAATCGATATATAAATCGTTTCCTTCATCTTTTTATACCTTTGGATTATATGTAAACAAACAAATTCTAAAGTAATAGAATTTATTTTTATTTACTAGGTAATCATATAAAAAACTGTAAAAAAAGTCTTCACATTCTAGAAATCCATAACATACTTATTTGAGTGGTCATATTTATATTGTGGAAATCCATATGTTCTACATTTGGAGCTGACATGGAAAAAGTTGGCTGTTCTTGGAGGCAAAATCATAGTTATTAATTATGAAATGAGAGTAAAAAATACTTAAATCAATAAGTATTTTAACTGCGTAAATATAGCTAAGTATCCACATGGAGTTGAGAGGTTGGCGTGATACTATCGGGTTTGAAGCCTAAAGCCAGTAGGATTTTTTTTTAAATATTTGAGTGACGGGCTGACAATCAACTTCTATGAAAAAAAATCGGTCAAAAATCAGTCTCGCCTCCACGACAACAAAGATTATATCTGAAGAGTTTATCTTTGTTGAGATCCATTTGCTCCATTTTTGGAGCCAAATTATACATAATTACAAGATATTTATTTAATTTGATTTTCGTGAGATATTTATTTATAAAATGATACTATTAAAAATTATCAACAGAAGATTTCTGAATGAAGTATGGAAAATATTTTCCTCGTAAATTGCTATAACTAATATTATTTATATTCGGATGTCATCAATTTTCCGTTCGTAGCGATGAAACAAGCCCCCGACGTATCAATTATCATAATTACGCGCAAGTCTTGCCTCAGAACTTTTAATGGGACGCAATATTTTAACATCGCACTCCCCCTCTACCAAAAAACTCACCCAAAAGGCTCTATGTGCATTCAGCGCTTCCCAAAACTCGTGAATACCTGTGTATAATGTTGTAACAGTTGATTTGTATGAATCATTACCCGCAACTAAAGTGTTTCCATCTTTTTTATGACATGATATATCTCAAAACTTTGTCTGCTATGTCATGTAATTATGTATTGCAAATGATATTCAGTGACCAAAGGATAACATCTAGTTTTGATTCGAAATATATAATATTTTAGTAAAACATACGCGTCAAAATCAGGTTCAATATCATATCTTTTGATCGACTTTGGAAGTTAAATAAATGTATTTGCCAAAATTGTTAATATTTATTAATATTTTTTCTTCATATATGAAACATGAAAATATGAAAAAAATTAACCTTCAACTTATAAACAATTATGTTGATCTATAACTTCTTCGTGAGAATTGATTTCCCGTCACTCATCACTCAAACTAATAGGCATCCTGTACCACGTTTATGATCTCAGTTGGTGAGTGATCCATATGCATCCTTGGCGATGGAGGTGACTTGGAAATGAATTATTTAACAGCCATCAATTTACTAAATTGAGTAAATAATTTGTATGAAACAAACATTTCTTGGCATTAAAGAAGTCATATCTAGTGATTATGGATTCTCAACTTTTTAAATTCTCAAGATTGAGAAATCTTTTTTTAGTAATTTTGTAAATCTCGAGAAATCTAAAGAATTTACAAAGTTTTGTAGGAATATCGAACATGCGTTTTAAATTAAACACTCAAATAACACGAAGTAAAACTTTTTTATTTTTTAAAAATGGTTTATAAATAATATACATGGAAAACAATACAGCAAAAAATACTGTAAAATTTGAGTTAAAGATATAAACATAAAGAAAATAAATAGTTTCTTTATTCCGTGTCGCCGTTAGTTATATTGTGTAAGTGTTGTTTCAAAATGTTCTTTTGTCAAATCAAATAAGCTACTCTTAATTTCAAATATATTAAATAAGTAAAAAAAAATGAAATTTTCAAGATTTTCATAAGTAATTTCTCGAGAGTTCTTGAGACGTGAATCCTTGTTCACAATCTTTTGTCGTATCATAAAATAAAGAAGAGTACATAACAATATATGGACCTTAATATAACTTCAAAAAAAAACCAAAAGACAATTTTTGACAGATTTTTCACGAGATTTGATAATCAACCAATTGATCAATTGAGTATCCAGTTCCGCATTTTTAGTTTTTTTTTTAAATGCAGCAGTCATAGAAATTGGATCTAAATTATTCGTGTCCAAATCGCGCACGCTAAACTTTAGACCACCAGGGATATTACAATTCTCTGCTTATTCACTTTGGACTATTTTTATTTTTGTAAATGTATTAACTGTTATCTTAATGTTTTTGCTACTAAGTAACGTATTATCATTCGCAATATTTGTGAGAAATTCTAACAACGATAATTTTGTGTTTTTGCATCTAGCTTGTTTTTAATTACGAGTATGAAAGATTTTTTTTATCAAGAATACTACAATCATTTTTTTGTGTAAATGTTTCTCATTGGTTTTAGGATTTGCAAAAATATCGTAGCAGTCAAACAGTTTAATTTAAGTGTATTATTCGTAAGTAACCTTAAACGCTAAGCCAAATATTTATAATCTTCATAATACATCAAAATATAATACTTTTAAAGTTATATGAGAGGGTGAGAAAAATTCTATCGCGTACCAAATGTGTAGAAGCGCACCGCTACGCCACAAGTTACAAGCGTAGCCAAAAACAAAAATTCGCCAGTGCGCTGCGACCTGTTCTACGAAGAGGTCGTAACGAACCGTAGACCCACGTCATACAGGACGTATCAAATATAAATATTACTACGATTCTCGTAGACCTACGTGTGTGCCCAGTTTTGTAAATATTTGATTTTTCACATTAATACTCCACGAGCTCTATCGATTCGTATAAGTAAGACGCATTTCCAAGCGAGAGAAAAGTAACTTTTTTGTGTGAAGTTTTTATTTTGTTTACTTTTTTGTAAACACCGTTCTATCCTGTTGATATTGTAATTCTTCCCCTCAAAAAAACAAAAGTAAATATATTGTGTAAGTATTATTTTTCTTTTGATCTTTTTCTATTTGTACATGTTGATTTGTACATATATCTTTACATAATTTTATATCATCAAAAACAAATCGTCAAATTTATTTTTTATTTCTGAAATTAGAATTACATTGAATTTTGTTACTTATTTGAATAAATATTTTAGGAGTCAAAAGCTGATTTAAACTATACAATTTTAATACGTAAGAACAGCTAAAATTGTAATAATTTAAAAATCACTTTTTTATTTTAAACTTTTTACTTTTTAAGTCTTTACTGTACGGTGCTTCATATGAGTATTTCCAAATTAAACTTATTCCACTATGCCAAAATTAAAAGAAAAATATTTTGAACAAGTAATTTTACATAATAAAGGACCATTTAGCATACAAAACATTCAACAAACAAAATCAATTTCAAGAATATTAAATATAAAAATAAACTTCGAAAAAAAAATAATACTTGTTCAAAATCTTTTCATTTGCATAGTGGAATAAGTTCACTTTGAAAATACCTCCCTCGTATACTTTATAGGGTGAACATCTCATACGGTAGAGATGCATATGGCAGTCAATTTTTGGAAATAGAAAAGTTAATTCTACTTGTAATGAAAAATCTATTTCATTTAAGATATATTGTGAAACCAGATTGGCAAGCTTTATTTTTGTGTTTTGAGAAAAAGATATTGATATAAAAAATCTATGTCAATTGAATATAATATTGACAATAATTTTGATATCGCTTTATCTACAAATACTTAATAGTTAAATCATCATTATATCTATAATTTTACTGTGTAGTCTTGAAAATGATGGAATAAAAAAAAAAAAATTAATTACTTTTAATGTGTTATATAATGATTCTTAAATTTATTAAAAACCGAATACAACTCGCAGTAATTCAATTTTCGTATAATTATATATAACCATAAATTTATTAATTATGTCAATAGCTAATTCGGTTGCAGTACCACTATCAGTACTAACTAGTCGACATTAACAACAGACAGTGCGATAATTCAAGTTAATAATTTAATACGTATTTATTTTATTAAATAACTCCCTAGACAACGCAAAATGGAAGTCTACCAAATAAATAACTTGTCCATGTTTACAGTTTACTTTTGCATGTGTAGTCTGCATTTATTTAAATTAAAAAAAAAATGATTTTTATACCGTATTTATTCATGACAGTGAAAACAATACAATGCTTATTGTCATTCATACTTATTTATATTTCAATCAGTTTAATATCATATAAAGGTTACCATTGTGAAAAACAATTTACTGGTCATAAAAGCAAATACATTAGTCTCAAAGCTTTCCAAAAATATTAAGTCAAACAATAAATACAAAAGTGTAACATACATTATATTATATTATACACGGTCATGCTTTAAAATAGAATTTGCTAAGAGACTCATAAAACATTTATTTCAATATAATTGTTTAGTTTCGAGTTAGTTTTATATATTTATATGATATATATTATTATATTAAGTTGACGACATAGTGACTGAGTTGGAAAGCGGGTTTGAATCCTGCTACTGCTTAAATATTTTGAAATTTATTTTAAAAAATCATGTAAATAACTCAGCGTTACTTAGTATATATTGGAATTTTTATTCAAAATATATTTATTTAGACTCTTGTTACAAATAATTTATTTTTATACTAAGCTGTATAAATTTTATTTAGTGTTTTGTTGATCAATGTTGTTATGATTTTTAAAGATGAAAGTAAAATAAATAACTTATAAATAGCAGCTAAAATAACTTGTAAATATTTCACGTTGTCACTATTTATTTTTTATGAGAAGTTCTTGTAACAGCATACATTTGTATTGTATTAGATACGGCACTGAATACTAAATGGGTTGTATGATTGATTGAAATTTATTTAGATCGAAATTAAAGTAAACACTTTTCATTCTAATATTGCGTCCTATTAAATAATCTTTATTTACTCTTTTTGTACACCATGTTCGCTCCTAAAATTGAGAATATAAAATACAAAAGAGGAGTATACGGATCTCCGCAATGTGAAGACGTCTTGGCAGGTTATTTTTCACAAGAATCGTTTGTCATACAATTGGTCAACCCAATGAGCATTCAGTCCTGCATTTATTAGATATTTAAAATTCAACAGATGGAGAATCGAAACCACGTTGCCCGGACTGCTAGCCGCGCACGCTATAAACTACGCAATCGGGGAGACAACATTATTTACTACTCAAAATTAATTTTAGAAAATAATCATTTAGCCGTGAAAATACATTAAGAATTACAAATAAACAGTCATATAAATGATAAAAAAATAGTAGTTTGTAAGTAACGGCATTATTGCATTTAATTATTATATATATTTATATCTTCGTGACTTCAAATTCTCATTTAATTATTAATAGTTTGCGTAACACACATGCGATATAATAATTATAAACTAGAAATAAGTAATGTGTGAAGTAGAAATTCGTACCGCTGTGGTTGGTACCGTACCTGTCTGTAGTTATAGGGTTGACAACCGCAGCTTTGTTACTTGTTAACCTACCCAAGTTCCAAATGGAAACCACAATCAGTACCACAAATACGTTACACAAGTAATTCTTACAAGAACAACAATGTTAAAAAATCTTCTATGTAATGCATGAATGTAGGTGAATATTTACTTGATTTTACCTTTGTATCTTTTCGTGTTCTATTTATTACTATTTCTATAACAATAATCAATTAAATTTAGTGACTTGATGGAATTTAAACTAACAATAATTTTATTATTTCTACTCTCTTTTTCAAGTTAGTGGTTTATATTATAAGTGGTAATTCAAATAATAATCTTGAAATATACTTTTCTCAAGTATATGTAACGGAGAAATATAAATTTATAAGCAACCCATCAAGAAAAAACTCGTTTTAAATTACAAAACATGCACTAAATTGTAGATTTCGTAGTTATATTGTTAAATTGCAAACTTGAACATTTTTCCGGCATCGAAAATGCTGTTTTAAATCCTATGTCAACATAATAATTAAAATTATTATTTATGTACATATAAAAGTAAAACATGAATAACGAATAAATTGAATTATAGAAACTCACAAACTATCCTCAAATAAATAATCAAACATGATATATTTTGGTATACCATGTTTGCTCCCAAAGTGGGGCATATGAATCTACACAGTGTGAAGAGATCCACCCGAAAGAGGTGTATATGGATCTCCGCAATGTGAAGACGTCTTGACAGATTATTTTTAACGAGAATTTTTTGTCAGACAATCACTCAACCTAATGGGCATCCAGTTCTGCATTTTTGGATTTTAAATTACGACAAATGGGGAATAAAACCCGCAATCCCCGGATTGTTAGGCGCGCACGCTACCAACTACACTACCAGGTAGACAACTTAAAATACATTGTGAAAATCCATATGCTCCACATTCATAGCCGACATGGTCAAAAAGTCGGTTAAAATTATTTAATCACGTAATGTTTGCTTAAATGTTATTGGAGAAGAGTAAAGTTATAATCACAGATCAGTTCCTTAACTTTTCATATTATCCATATCAATTTTGTTTACTTATTTTTTACAGTATGTTTATTATTCAAATTAAATTCGTTTTTGCGACCTTAACCTATAAAATTATGGCAGATAAATCACGATCTATTTTTGGAATATGACATTTAATTTTAGCAATAACGCTCGCTATCGATAGTGTGGTATTATATTGCAAAACCTCCGAAATCCTAATCCCGAAAGCTCGACATATTATCTCGTCTGTATTACTTACCTCATAGTTTGGGCATACACTGTCATTTTTTTCAAAAGGCCGTGAAACTAACTAGTGGAATTGGATCCGTGTATGTATATAGTTTGATTTCTCTGAGCGTGCACCCAAATTTTAACTATCATACAATTCATTACAAAATTATTATTTCAAAAGCATTTTATTCTTCTTCTTCTTCCACATCCTTTACAAAGTAGAGCACTTAGATACCACGTCACGCGTTAAATTACTGTCGTCAACCATTACTGTTATGTCCTTCCAAGCCACACCATCATTCTAAGGCTCTGCCAAATACGTTCAGGATATAGTATTTAGCGCCTTCTAGAATACCAAAATCTGACAAACGATAATTTATCGACGTTTTTTATTGCGTATTATATTTTTTTACTTATATGACAATATATGAGATGTAAGTTCTTGTTTAATTCAGTTACTAAGGAAACGACACAGTTAATAATTGTGGTACACGCTACGCATCCAACTTATATTTTTTTATTACGCATATTGCATAATTTCTTTGGAGCATCCTAAAAATGCCGCATTATTTATGAGATGACGCATTATTTTGCGTGTTTTTGAATCCGTGCGATTATCAAACTTATCAATACTTAAAAAAACTGGCTTGTAAATTTAATTTTCTATGTTAATTAAATGATAATATCATAATTAATATTTTCGATTGATGGTGCTTGATGGAAATTGATTTTAAATTCTAAA
>JAGVSQ010010563.1:0-12823 GCA_022683975.1 Rhyacophila evoluta
ACCCGCATTCCCCGGATCGTTAGGCACGCACGCTACCAACAACGCTATCGGGGAGATACTAGTACTAGTATTAATAATATACCGGTCAAATATAAAACTATTGACATTTAAACGGAGAAGCCGAACGTGTCGACGTCCTACCTGACGGCAGTCAAGTCTTTGACTGCCAAAATATCTTTATTTACACGTCAAGAGACCAATGCACTATTGTGCATCTAATCTGAGCGTGCGCCGCGTTGGGAAGCACCAAAATAATCACAGGCCACGGATGAAACGTGGAAGTGGTGTGATGACACGTGTATCATAATATTCACAGGTACAATAATGTTTTAGTCAGTCGGTGGCCTTCAACGTGGACTGCATGTGTCGAGAAATGGCGACCAAGCACGATGTGTCGAATGAAAATAGTTTACGATTCATTTTATTCCAATACAAAGTATGAATGTCCATATAAGTATGTCGTATAAAATACTTTTCTTCTTAAGTTTATTTTACTTATGTTAGTTTTCAACGGGAGGAAAATCTTCTACACAACTTATTAACTTATTCTCTTGTCGCTCTTGGACAATTGCCGCAATACTTTCTGTTTTATTTTCGTATTTCAGGAATGCATCAAAAATGTGTAAAAACTTACATTCTCAATTAAGTAAGATGACGATGGCACTAATAAAGTGTAGTATATCAAATTGATAATATAATGAGAAACTTTACAATGCAGGTACTTTTAATATTGTTAACGATTTTGAATACAAAAACGGTTACTAATAATCAATACGTAGTCATAAATAATCATAAAAAGTCAGTCACCAAGCACAGGTCGATAAAAATTCAAGCCTGCTAAGGAACGTCGCCAAGAAAATATTTATATACATCTAAATTATTGGTTACTATTTTTAAATAAGTTCTATTAATAATTAAACATGGAGAGTATCAACAAGGTGCATCGTACTTACACTATAGGAAAGATGATTTTTGTATTTTTTTATTATAATTCTAAGCGCTCTGCTTTGAAATACAATGAACGGAAACTACCAATTTGAGGAGCTTGTTTAAATTTCAAATTTACTGTTTTGAAAACAATCGGGTGAATTTACATTTTCTTTGATTTTATGAAGGAAATTTAATTATTTACTGGTGTTTACTATTACCATATTTTATTATTGACAGTGGAAATAGTTCTGCTTAGCATAAATTAAGATTGAAAGAATTTTTAGGTAAGCTTCTTGGGCGATATCTTCGGAAAAAAATCACGAAACAAGTATGGTACAGCTATCTAGCAAGGCAGAGTAAAGCAGTCACGATTTCTCCAGAAACGTGAGATTCTGAATGGAAGTATTCTTTTACATACTGCCTCCATACATATTGACTCCATAGACAATATATTTGTATGTTATATCGCTTAATCCTTCTGATACTATTTATATGACCCAAATGGGCCTACAGGCTGGTAATATAATGAAAACAAAATATGTCTTCAGCATTATTTTTTACTTGTTGCCACAAATATATTGGTTTTAACAACTGGTTGAGAATCGTGTTTTTTATACCGCAGTTACATTATCTTTTTTTAATCAACGATTCAGGATGACATTCTCAATGGATTTAATGTTCAGCTGATAATCAACCCCCCCCCCCCGTAAAAATCAATACGGTCAACATAGATCTTCAATGTATGAAACATCCATATAGTACTCTACACTCGTAGCGGAAATGGTTAGCTATTTTTAAATTATTGTAATATATACCACGTGTTGAGTACATTAAATTTGAAGTGTGTCTAAAATCTACGTGGAAGTTTATATTCAGAAATATTTACATTGTTTCCAATTACTTATAATATTTTCGAGGATGTTAAATATAGAAGAATACACCAAGTCGATAATTTCCTAGTAGCACTTCCATTTAGTATTAAATGTTCGCGGCAGAATTGTAAACATAATTCTCTAAAATGTATAAATCAACTCCATTTTGAAACCATCGAATATTTATGTTAAATTGGCACGCATATTTTATAATATTTGATAACCTCACACGTACGGTACGAATTGGCTCGTGCCAATAATATGTTAGGATTTCAATCAGGGCCATCAAGATCAAAATGGTTTTGCTTTCAACATACATTTAAACAATGTTTACTGTCTGTCGGTTATCATGATATATATATTATACATACATGTTGAGCAATGTAATGAATTAACAATTGCGACTGCAATGATTCAACATAAATTTTATTTGTCATTCTTGTCACATTGGTTTATCAAAACAAATGGAATGTACGGTGCATTTATTCTTTTGATATTCAGTTTAATTTTAAAGTTTATTTAATTTAACCGCCAAAAATGTCTTACTAGAAAAAGGAACCCAAGGTTTCAAATAATAACGCAACACAGCTGCCAAATGAGATAAGCTATTGACTATATAATTAAGAACATAATTATGATCCTCGTTAAGCCTGTCAAAATGTGAATTTTGTGGAGATTCGTATGCTTCACATTCGAAAGGGACATTGTTGCAATTAAAAGTCAATCTATCAAATTTAATCAACGTTAGTGAACTAGTAGGCAATGGCAAGATGTGGTGAATTTATTGATACCGAAAGTTGCGGGTGCGTGTGTCGTGGCTGAGTGTAAATTACATAGGTTGAGTAATTCTTGTGAAAAACAATATGTCAATATACACCTTCCATATTCTCAATAGAATCTACACCGGCAATTATTATTTTTTTCTAAGTGGATCGTTTCGAAAACCGAAATTAGATCCAGGACCGTGCGGTAGATTTTCTCAGTATAATGCAAGTCTTCGAAATGCCGCCCATTAAATAACATAGACCAATATGCAAAAGCATTGCGTAAAGATTTTAAATTATCGAATGCTAAAATGTATTTTGATTACGTTGTTTACAGCACCCTCTCAAGGTGCCGCCTGATGCGGCCGCCTCTCTGTACCACAGCACGACATGGCCCTGATTAGATCACACTTTGTAGGCGTAGTACTTATATGGATAATTTTAGAGTAATATATAAAAAAGTTATAATGCATCCCGTTGGCTTTATCATACAGCAGTCCGATTAATTATGTACTGATTATGATGAAATTTTAACTGGCCGAATTGAAATCATTAATATCCGATACGGTTGAACAAAACTTCATTTATTAAATTACTTTTTAACACTCGGCTCATTATTAAATTAATAAAACACACCAACTGCCAATGTAATTTGAAAAAACAACTGTACAAACAAAACAAAAATAAAAAAAATGTAATCTTTTTTTCCTTGCGAAAGAATCCTTTCCACTCGTAAATGTTTGTTAAATACAAAGTAAACTCTTAAGAACAATTTACTTTAATAGTGAGGGCTTATAATGCAATATATATACACATAAAAGTGTTCATTATATTATTAATAATATAAGATAACATACAATATAGTTATAATGTACAATCTCGGTACGAAGGTACAACTTTGACGAATAAAATATATTTTCTAGAAATCACTCCTCAAGTCAGTACTTGCGTTTCTTCTAAATGATTTGTTAAACATAAATTATATTAAAAACGTCAACAGTTTTTATTATTTACAATTTACACCTTTTATTTCTTACGATTTTTTTCGGAAATGAAGATTTTTTGCAACGAATGAATATCATCAATGTGCAAATATTGATATTTCACACTTACGGGACACAAAAAGTTTTATTGACTTAAATTAAATGCGTACAGTATCGTATTGGTTAATCGCTACTTTAATAAATCAAAGATTTTATTGAAATAGTCAGTAAAATATGATGTTTTGTTTTATCGGTAAAACGTAATTTATTACGACTTTTAACTTAATCTTTAATTCTGCTATTTTAATCAGTATTTTTAATATGTATTTAATTATGTTGAAAAGCATTTTTTCAGTAAGCGATTAATAACAGTATTCGAAAGCAAAATACGGTGGGTAAATTTTCAGGACTAAGAAAGTTTTAAAATAGAAATAAAGAAGATTTATAACGTCAAACACCATTTTGGAGACATGTTGAAGTACGTATAAGGTAAAAACAGCCTGTCATTTAGAATTTAGTAAAATAGCCAGATTTGAATGAGTTAAAAATCAGAGAAAAAAACTAAGGGCGAGGCCAGACAGAAGCGAACGAAGGCAGAATCCTAGCATTCGCTTGTTTTAGCGTCCGGTTGCCCATACACATCGGACCGAGCATTCGCTTATAAGCCTTCGTTCGCTTCTGTCTGGACTGGACCTTACATATTTCTTGTAAAACTGATTTTTTATGTGAAATTTGTACCTATGTAAACATTTTTTTAGCAAATTACAAATACACTGATATACTATAACCTGTTACATGTATAATAATTAAGATTGTAGTTGACATTTAGCACCGAAAAACAAGTGAATATAATAAAAATAAAAAAAAACAATTCGTGCTGACGTAGTAATAAAAATAATCCTATCTCAAAATGCACCTCTGATTTCCGCATTACTTGAAATATGTGTGTAGTTATTACTATTTCGAGCCGTTTTTAAACACGAAAAATGTACATATATTTTTGCAAAGTCACGCGTCACGATGACTGTGATTTAATGATGACATGACGATAGTCGCTAGCGATGCATAAATAATCAAAATATTGATCAGAAGTGACGAACTTCGGACTGAAATATTTTGACCTAGCAAACAATTTACGTATTATTCGTTAAACATTTACTTTCGAGTGTTTTTTGGCGGTAGACAATTCCTAGAAAATATTCTCTTGACAACGGTCAAAAGTCATGTGGCTACATTTTATTTTCTTAATCGTTGACCGATTGAATGAATTTGTGTTTAGCATTTTTCTAATTAAATTATCAAGTGGCATTACTATCACACAAAGTTCATTTCAGTTCGTTTGATAATCACTAATAATAACACTTCTTTCATCTGTCCTAACTACTGACTAATGACATTTTATCAAAAAAAAATCTTTTCCACTGCAAGGCGGATGGTGCAGACGTTCAGAGTGTGTTACGTATCTTGATATATTATTTTCATTATAACTAGTAATGGGTCATACAAATAGAATACACAATAAAAAGCAGTCGGAGGCGGGCGGACAATTTTAATCAAATCAAGAATTCAAAAATGATCTTTTAGCTATTAACTATCTACAATGTATATTAAATGAAAACGCATCAGTGTCACAGCATATAGTTACATAATCTTAAAAAAGCCCGTATGATATTATTTTACTTAGATTAAAATGTGCAGTTACGAATAGTCAATCGAACACAAGTATGTATGGTTTTATTTTGGATTATTTTTAAATTCGTATCTATTGTTGAAGGACCTATATTGGGTTCACATTTCCCATTGTTATACAAACTTTTCCCATTATGCATAACAGGAAGTGATTTGAACAATCGGAAATTTTCCCTTCACTAAAATATATAATAAGGTCGATTTATGAATACATTACGTATTTTAATTAAACATATTTTGCAAAATACTTTAAGCTACACTGCTTTCTTTCTATTCTTTCCAATAGATTGAAGAACCGTTGACATTATTAATTTACACGCGGATGTGTTCCAAATTTAAATTTAATCTACGTCATCACACAATTTGGTTTTTCATATTAGTAAAATGTTGTTGTTGTAATTTGGTAAAAACACAAATACCTTCACAAAAAGTCGCTCTTGTGTCGTGTGCGTAGAAAAGATCCCACATCATCAATACTTTTGTTATATTATAATAGTAGTTGTAAAAATTATAGAGTTGTATTAGAACGCCCCTATGTTCCTGTTGCTAGCCGAAAGTATCATTCACCACGAGATGTCGCGCGTCATTGAATTCTTCAATGTCTCATTTAATTTAATCGTGTTTTATTGTACAGGAATTAAGTGGACAGACGGCATAGTCCGAGAATTTTTGTTCTCATTCTATTGTTTGACAATATCCTGCATCTAACAAGAATGGAAAACTATACACACCACAAAACTATCTCACAGTCCATAAATATGTATAGATTAATAAACACAAACATTATGCACTGGTATACAGAATGTTTACAATGTATAAATAAGCGTGCAAGTTTAGCGAGGAATGATTAAAACAATAGTTTTAAATTCGAATAGACAAGAGATTAACTTAAATCGTAGTAAGTGCATCAAAGGCACAGTGAGTGAAAATTAAGTCAATCAGGAAACGCATGAAATTCATAACCAAACAAATAATGAAGAAAATTAGTGAAAAATAAAACCGTTTATGAATTTGGAAGTCACTATATAGTCAAGTCAAGTCAAGAACAAAAAAAAAAATGGATAGTGTCAACCAGTTTCCATTATAGAATTATGCTTATTTTTCTTTTAATTATCATGGGTTCGCGTGAAATTAACATTTCAAACAATATTTGGAGTTTTTCTTGAATATCCGTACTTCTTTCTTGTTTCGAAATAACATTTTGCAGCTGCAATTCACTTCAAATACATAAAAAATGATTGTTGTATTATTGTATAATACATTTTACTCATTTACTTGTTTTACGATTTATGAATTCAATACATTCTAATCAATAAATAATACTTGGCTACATTCCATAAAAAAAATACCTAACTAAGGTTTTGGATCAGATTCAATTTATATACCATATCAACAGCTTTATTACTGGCAACCAAGTTCAACAGTTTCATTTCATTCATCGAAGAAACTTTCGAATCTATCACAATCATTCCTACCAACCCACGTATTCGTGAGATGAAATGTGGAAACTAGCAAATTATGTATGAAGAAAGTCGACGAATCCTATAATGTGTACGAATTTTATAACGATTGATGGTCATGGGAAAAGAAGATTCAAAGAAACTTTTTGTTTTAGTAGTTGTTAAAATTAAGTTTACTTTTTGAATTACTTAGAGTAAATGAATTTGATAGCAATAGTTTTAAGCACTGACATCAGTTTCAAAATATTCGATTAGAGTCTATTCTTCTTCTCTGTTTATTCTTAATAATAATTTGTTGGCGTAACTGTGAACGGGCTATAAATTTATTTTACTTATTGTTATACTTGAAGTAGAAGTTATTGCAAACAATAAATCGTTCTCCCACACCATTGGAAACACCTAGTTTCCTATTGTACCGCTCAAATCTCTTTGACGGTAAAGTGATCCAAATAGGGGGCTCGGCTGATAGCAGTAAGTTGTCCTAAAATAGCGGAGCTATTCAACCAATCATGCGACTATTAGGGGTAATTGGTGTCAGTGAAACCGTCGCAGAGACACTAAAGTAATGGACTATGAGTGGGAAGTTCAGTGTAGAACCCAACAACAATGAATTTATTCTCCTTCTATGGTTTTTAAATATACTACTTGAGCCAGACAAAAAGACGACAGTCAATAAATACAAAGAGAATAAAACGTAACGTATGTTTAATCACAAAACTGTTACGTAGAAGCTAGAACTTCACGTGCATTGTTATTTTGACAAATTTGGTGATCGCTGATTTGACTAAGACAAATCATTGATAATTTCAGTAGGTAGCCAAATTACAATCTATTGACAAAACTAATTAACATTTTGTTTTATTTAAATAAAATTAATAATCTACGATTGATTATAATTTAATATATTATAACTAACTGCGCAACCACTTTCTTGCCGAGTAAATGCTAATTTGACTTTTACGATAGATCTATGATACGAGTACTTAAGATGTTTACATATCTACACAATACAAGTATGTACTAATCTAATTTGAAATATTATTTATACAACTAAACGATACACCACTGTGACTGTTTATACTGTAAATACTTCGGTTGTTTTTTTAAATGTCGTAAGTTATGCTTGACAATAATTTGATTTTCTTTGTATTATAGTTTATTATAAATACGAGACATAATAAGATGATCAAATGATAACTGTATTGTATTTTCATGAAATAAAAGTTCGCAATATTCAATAAAAATATTGTAATGACGTCATATTATTTTCAAAAAGGAAACAACACAATAATATTTTGTTGGGCAAAACAATACATGCCCCTGAACAAATGGGTATTTTGAAATAAATACTTTCAAACTCTTATAATAGGACAAATACGATTAGCATAATGCATATGAGTTTATCTCGAATCAAAATGATCATTATAATATTTTCGCAGTTGAACGTAGAAAACTAAAAATACCGGTTCGGACCTTGACTTGGGTAAACACCTAAGTGAACTAACAAACCCTGCATTAACGTATTGACTGCTAATTAGATACTGCCCCGAGAACCGGCAAGTTCTTGATATCTTCGAACCAAAATATTATTGCGTAGATTATAAACACTGCAAAATTCAACATGTACACAAAAAAGGGCGAAAAAACATGCTGGGTGTATCGAGCCGACGAGCGCATTATGAACATAAACACACCTTTCCTTTTTTTAAGTTTTTATTCATTAAAACGTTTCTATAATTTTCATTTTTTCATGCTTAACTCTTTGGAAGTTACTTGAGTAGATACACAAAATAATTGTTTATTTTTATTTAATTTAAACAAAAAATAGAGGACGGATCGTTTAAGTTTAGAAATTCCAAGTAGTCTAGAGTCAAGTTATCTATATATAGCAATGTGAATATAAACATATCAAAATAGAGTACAGTAATACAGAGCATTTAAAACCCAAAAAGTTTGTGGGATTTTATTTTAACATAATTATGTTGCTATGCCGGGTAAATATATGGATAAATTGATAATTTAAAGTTTTAGATTTATTTGATTCGATGGTTAACAGTCAGTGTTTTATTTCTGCAATACGAGAGAGAATTTTAATGAAATAACGGAATATGGTATATCGGTTTGGAATGCATTATTACTGAGCGTTTCGAACATTCAATTGAAAAAAAAACGCCGAAAATATTGTGTATTTGATCGTCTGACAAATCTTTCCCATTCACGAGCATGCCGTGATTTTTGCGCGCAGACAAAAAATAAAATTGGCATTCGCATTATTTGGGACGCGATCGTATCGCATCCCTGGCGCTCTCTTTCGTGCCGTATTCATTCATCAGCCGGTAAATTCGCGAGACGTAACGGTTGCGTGCGCATTTTCGGCCCGCCAATTACGAGCGGCGAGACATCGCGCCACCCCGATACGAGCCGTACGATTGGTCGACGGTAGCGCGTCGCGTGATGCAGACAAATTTTATTTCACCTCGATTTTCAGGTGAGGCTTTTAACCAGGGGCAAATAGTGAAGACGCAAACCACACACGAAGAGAATTTATCTGTCATTATTTTTGGCGACCGAATAAAATTGTGCACTGCCATCTGTTATAAAATTACATACTCATATGGTTTTGATACAAGGGGTTAAAAACTTTCTTGGCAATAATTAAAAAACATTATTAATATTAATAAACACTCGAATGTTTGATTGTCGCAGTAAAAATTGCATACTGGACAAAACAAAACAAAAAAAGAAAGCAAAAACGAATCAAAGAGTAGAATGCAATGTGGTTACATATTAGATTCGAATACGATAATCTTAGGGCAAATATAAATATACAGAAGCACACAAAGAGCTTAAAACTTCCAAAAAATAAAACTGTAGAAACTACGCTGATATGTGTAGCAGTGACAAGTGCCATAGATCATATTGAACCCTGGTGGGAGATGCCATCAATAAGTGGATATTATGAAAGAAATAAATGAAACATAGTGAGATAGATGAATACATATATAATAAGTCCATCATGTCACTTTTTTTTTCTTTTTAGCTTCTACAAGAAGTCACAATCTAAATAAATAAAATGTCACAATTTTATCGGACGAAACATACACGGGTTTCCCCGGAACAGCATAGACGTTGGCAAATTATTATTCAAATTGAAATTATTAATTTATTTAATTGCTATTTGATTAGTTTGATTTAGAATAATTACTGGTAATTTATAAGATAATTTAATAATTGCAAGTAATTTTACACGAATATAACAAGTTATAAGACGTCATTGCGACGATAACACATGACAAAATAAAGAGTAAACAAACCCTTCACTTTGGGTAATACGCGTGATATTATCGCATCCGACTGCCAGACGTTGTACGAGATATTATGTTACAATAAAATCTTTGCTTCTGCGTCTGAAGTGACGGATTCAAATCCTACAGTTTTATTAGGATTTTTAAAATTCAAAGATGCAGGACTGGATTGCTTGACAACAAATTCTACAGAAAAACAATCTGTCAGAAAGTCTTCCGTATGCATCAGATTTGAAGCAGAAATGATTAATGTTGTATAAATCTAGAGTAAGGTTGATTAATATCATTATTATACTTTATACTATTAACATAAGTTTTCCAATCATATTGATATAACCACATATTTCTATGGTATTAACTAAATTATTCATCATAGTTAACACCACGGTAGCTAAGATAATAAATTTGCGTAAACATGATTCGCCCGGTACCCCAGATCACGGGTTTAAGTCTTATAGTCATTTAAAAAACGGACACGACAGAAAGATACATTTAATAAACTTCTACTTTTAGTAATTGCACTATTTAATATTATTATAATAGTGCTAGGCTAATAAAATTTCACCACTCTCTTAAATTTTTTACTCCCTGCAAAAATTTTCGCCCCCAGATGATTCGTGTCCCTGGAGCAGTTCGCTCCAACTCGGTCGCTACGTCACTGGAAGGACGCGAAAATACTAGCCAGCTATTCATTAGAGGTCCTTTATTGTACTTCATGCACGACTTAGGAAGCGGATATGGATGATGAATACCGAAAAGAGTATATTTATTCAATAAATACTCCATTAGAAATAGCTACAACCATATTTAATTCACCAGAGCAGTAACTTTAACAGTGGGACTTACAGAAAAATTTATTAAAAGTGTAATTTTTATTGATACTAAAAATAATTCTGTTATTAATCAAAATTATAAGTGTTCAAATGTATTTAAACAAAAGAAAATAGCTCTTTCTGAATTTAAATTAAGCCTCCGACTCTAGGATATTTTTCTAGACATACCCATTCTTCGGGGGTTCTTTAAAATTTTTAAGCGCAAAAGGAGGTAGGGAGCCAAAAAATTTGAGAAACTCTGCACTAGAGGATTCAAATAAACCAACTCTATCTCAGTTTTTTTACTTCCCATGGTATAAAGAAAGTGTTTATATACATATATATGAATATTAACCGTCGAGAAAGTATCGCCTGGGGTACTTATTACTGTATAACGGTATCCACATACATTTTTTGTCAATAGGTAACAATATTTTCTCTGTGCCAACTAAAAAAAATGATTTGTTTATTTTCATAGATGAATAATACAACCAGTCTTTATCAAGTCAATTAAACATACGCCCTCTTTCAATGTACATGTTTATTGATACTAGTACATTGTTAAAATAACTCAATTTTAATATGTAATGGTTGAAGGCGAAATGTAATACATACTTAAAATACAGAAAGTATTCAACATCAAAGACTTTTGTGTTGCTATGTATAATATAAAAAGTATAAATTGCGTAATATTAAATATATTAGACGTATTCAAATGGCAGAATAAGTTTATGGCTATAGACTTATGATACTTTTATGTTACAAAATATTTAAAAATCATAGAGGCAAGATAAGACATTTATGATAAAAATCAAGTTCAAGGTAAGATATAAACTTTGTCACATTCGATATAAATTAATAATGGCATGTTTTGAAACTATATTTCAGTATTACAATCTATATATTCTACTATTAATTCTGTGGGGAGCATTTCACGTAATTTGAATGATTTTTTTTATTTGCTTGTATTGTTTCGCGAATTGTTGGAAAAACTGTGCCGTAAAAGATAAAAGGTTACAGAGCCACTGATTTAAAGTATAAACTTTTGAACAAATAATATAATAATGTAACATGCTACATTATTGTAATTCATAAAAAGCTGACTCAATGATTTGTTATAGTATAATAATAACATATTCCGTGGATTTAATGTCAATTTGACATGAATATAATCGTGATATGTAATATGTATTCAGAATGTTTTTGAATAACTAAATATTAGTTAGATTAATTTCATGAAACAAAATATAACACACTTGTTTTATCTGCGTAGTGGAGTTTGTTATGTGTATGATTTACATACATACTCGACAGTGTACTGCTGTACAATTAAGCGAAGCGCGTATGATATTATATGTGATAAAATTGTATGTATGTATGTATTTTTTCATCTTTAAGTAATTACTAGTTTAAGGTTACTTTTCAATAAAACCTAGTGTCATTAATGAACTGTAACCAGCGATGTTACTTTATTTGCATCATACGTATTAAGCTGACAAAATCAATGCACGACGGTAATAGTGAAAAATATGCATTGTTTTTTTTTGTTTGAATCGCTGAATATTAATCATATTACTTGGATTCTATAAAACCAAACCATTAAAGAAATATAATGGAAGGACTATTATAAAATTAAGATATTAATTATCTTTAAAATGATTCAAATACACTTTTTTTTACTTACAACTCTAGGATGTCTGCGGTGTTTCTTCCATTACTTTTTTCGACTTCAACGAAAAAGTAACCTTTAGCATCAAATGTACAAAAACATACAATTTCTAACACTAAATGTTAATTTATGAACACCACATCGGATGAATTATGGGTACAAACAAGATAGACGTTTATTTTCATCAATTTATTGAAAATCTCTAAAAAATAATTATGTTGACTTAATGCGTGATTTGAGTACTTTCTAAAATGTAAGCAGTCATCTTCTCTGTCTTTTTAATTATACGGACGAATTCCTAGAGTACAGCCGGCTCGTAGGGATTTGCGGACACTTATA
>JAGVSQ010010564.1:0-12822 GCA_022683975.1 Rhyacophila evoluta
TACCATTTATCATTGGTTTTGATTTTAAAAGGTTGTGTTGTTTTTAAATGTACTATAAACATAATCTTAAAAGAAAACTTCAAATGGGTTCAAAACAAAGTTTTTGCACAAGGCTACTCTTATTTAGAGGCGGATTTATATATAGGCGCAGCACCAGGCGCGCGCCTAGGGCCTCACAATTGAAGGGGCTTCCAAATTCAAAAAAATCCGGACTAAAGTAAAAATTATGAAAAACCGAGAAATCATGAGATTCTGGAGGAAGTACGAAGTTTGAATAATAAAGATAGTGCAAAGCCTAAAAAAACGAGAAATCACAAAATTCTGGACGAAAGAGAATATGTCCAAAAAAGTGAGATCTAAAAAAAAACAATTCCGCCTGAGGTATAGGGCCATCATAAACGATTTGCGTCTAGGGACTTTAGAGTGCTGAATCAACCACTGCTCGTACCCACAGTGCGACACTGCATATTCACAAAAGTTATCAATCTGACAACCTAATATTTTGGACGAATACCTGACAACGCGTCGCTTTAGGATTGATTTGTCGAATATCCACATTGCGTGATTTGAAAAACAAAACGTGTTTCAATTAATTGGATAGTTTGTACAATAATATATATTGCAAATCTATTATATTATTCTGTAATACATCGATCATATGCCTTTAAAAAAATAGCTCAGACACCTTCGTGTATCTTATAATTATATTTAAATGAAATTTGTTTATCATCTTCTGTAAATTTGACGGTTGGTCTATTCAAAAAACCATTTTAAAGCGACGAATGGGTAAAAATAATTGATATAAAAGTCTGTAGTGAACTATTCTAAATCATTAGTTAAAACAAAACACATTTTTATATCGAAATTCATACGCAGTTATTAGAACGAATTTACGAAAATTGAGAACCGTCTGCAATGCCAAAAGAAATTTCAGTAACGAAATTTTTGATACAAGAATACAAATTGAGTTAATCGTATTATTTAGTGAGACAAATAAGCAATAACGCCCTTTTGGATGCGCCAATTTTCATAACAGTAGCACACGTGGCTGCTGTCTGACAATATTGGGGTGGATTTTACCCCTAACTGGAGCGCGAAATCACTTCAATGACTTCACCCCGATAATCAACCATTGACGCAAGAACTAACCTATACGAAATGTTTTATGTCAATGATTTACTTCGATTGGATTGGTCTTTATGTATTTGGATTCAGATCACAACATCTAAACATATCCGCATTCGTGTAAACGAATATAATATAATATGACTCCTTAGGTTTATAAAGAGTCGTATTATCCTTAAATCACTTGAACCAGCTGACTTCAGCGATCTCATTATGACAAGGTACAGTTTTTTGACTTTTAGGATTGAGTAACAGCAAAAGCTGTTTACACAAATAGCTTTTGCTGTCACTTTGATATATTTATATACATATCGAGAGAATCTTTCGAACTTAGTCATTCTTTTGTGTCTCTTTTTCTTTTTTTTAATTTCAATTGATGTGTACGTTTGTCGACTTTGACAAGGAATTGCCTGCTTCCTCTGTTATTCTCAGTGTATACAATTAATTTTGCATGCACTTACACGCACAAACCTTGCCAATATTGGGATCCTGGGCTATACATTCTTTTAGTCCTATTGTAAATCTAGCCCTGTCGGTAAAAAACATTATTCTTGACTAGCTCGTCTGTCGTATTTATTTTTACTGATAGCGCCAATCCAGATTTTTTTTAGTTCCAATCTGAGACCAATACTGAGTAATCATTTTGAAAAAATGACATTGATGGTGTTTCAAATTCGTGAAACATAATCATACATAAATGATCGGTGTAAAAATATATTAACGGGAAGGTTTTGCATCACTGAAATATACTAACTGATTAGAGGGACGACTTTTGCAAAGATATTAAGAAAAATATTTTCATAATTTGTATTTAATTAAATCTGTAACCGTGAGAAATCGAGCTGTGACATATTAAACCATTTTGAGAGGACGCAATTTATAACAACAGATTAGGGGGAGGAATAAACTTATACGGTGGATAAAGGGATAAAATTAAGTTGCAGACAACACTTTTGAGACAGTCTTCATGCTAGAAACTTTCATTATCAGTTCACTAGAAGTATAAATACTTACTAACAAAACGATAAATGCAACGAAGCCAAAATATTTGCCAGTCTTAACTGACCAATCAGAAAGATTCTGCGCAGATTATGAAGTTACTAGGATATCCCGAAATATAATGTCTGCGAATGTAAACAAAATAAATATTATGTCTACAATATGTGTCTGTCCAGTGACATAGCTACAAATTAAGCGCCCAGAAGAAAGTAAAGTCGTTCCACCCCCCAACTTTTCTAGGTCTCACGCTTCCTTATTTTTTTTTTTCTTCGGTCCAGAATTTGTAGTTTCTCGATCTTGCACTTTGATTTTTTGCGCTCTCTTGATTCATGCGCCTGGAGCAATTCGCTCCAAATGCTCCTCGGTAGCTACGCCCCTGCACCAATCGCAATATTTCAAGTTTGATGGCCTATCTTAAAACGTGCAGTGGTAGAGGAAGAAAATGTGTATTAATAGATAATACAGTATGCCTTGGATTACATAGCAGATCTACAATTTTAGTATATTTTCCATATCACTAGTCCTTATCAATATTTATACATTATTGAGATATTTATATGCTCTTTTTAGTATATTTCTACTATTTCTATATAGCCACATTAATATGTTGTGATTTATTTTAACTTTTTTGGTATGGTCACTTCTCTGCGATGAATAAAACAATGGCCGACGAAAATTTTGACAGATTGTATTGATTTAGGTAATCCAGTACTTGCGCATTTTGATATCAAAACGTCGCCACCCTACCACAGTGCTGAACTGAGGGAAGGGCTGATTCATAAATGCTTTTTAAAGAACAAAACACAGTGCAATGTTTTCTCGTTACCGATATTTTATAATACATAAAACTCTTATATAAACGTATTGCCAAAAACTTTTCTATTGTATTTTCACAGGCAAAACATTAGTTGGGAATATATAATACAAAAGTTGAACCACGCTATAATTCTAATTATGGTATTGGTTAATTTAATACTTAGTTAACTATAAACGTCATAATATATAGATAATAAGTGCTCAGAATTTTAACTAAGCTGTTTCTCTGTTTGATAACCTAATTTAATATGCATTTTGTAAATCACTTACTACTAAAGGATAACAGCGGCTATTACCAGTACAGATCTAATGCATTTGGGGAATGATATTATGATCAATTATCGTAAACAATAATTTGATATATTGCTAACCTGAATTATGGTAAATATAATATGAAATATGGATAATTTATCATTGCCGAAGAAAGATTGTTTGTCGTCAGTCGTGCCCTGTTCTGGCCTGCCCATTCAAGTTTAAGGTTTTCTTAAAAAAATAATCCATGTATCAATTTTTATTTTATTTTTTATGATTATATATTCGACACGAAATTAAAATATTATATGGTACCATAATCATATCGTATGGTTGAAATTTTTTATAAATAAAATAATATGTTTTGCTCTCATAATTTCTTAATCCTACTCTGCTGTCTTTAGTATTGGTGTGCAGTGCAACATCTGTTCATATCAGTGCGCAATCTCGGACTTACAAATAAATAGCACCTCTCTATAGGTGTTCACCAAAGGCGTACAATTATAATATTAAATAATAAATAATACAAATCTTTTATATGTGTGTAGTCTCTATTACCAATGTTACATGTTGTTATTGTATTTCCAACAATGCTGTTTTTGCCATACTAGTCACTTGTCGGATAAATATAAATGTTATTATCTAGTAGGCACTGACAATAAAGAATTTTCTGAGGTTAACCATCGGCGAACCACGCTGCACTTTGACCATAATATGTCATTTAATTATGTATTATAGATTAAGATATTCCCATAGTGTTACAGAAGAGGCCATAACCACAAAATTACTAAACATACTAATAAAATGGCATTGGTCAGATAGAAATAGCAATAGTGTAGCAATGAAGAATAGAACGGCCTTTTAAACAAATTCTAATACATAAAAGCTTTTAAATGATAAAGACATTCTTTGAACGTACATAAGCAGGGCCGGAAGAGTGTATTTTAATAAGAAAAATTAAATAAATTTGTCAGTATTTTCTAAGCGCAATTATATTTGCCTGATTGAAATAAGTATGCTATAAAAATAGACTACATAAACCTAATTAGGAAATACTAATATAAACCAGTTAGAAAATGGCTTTAATTTTTTTTTAATTTGCGGGGCTAACAAAGGTTAAAGATCAGTTGATACATGTAAATAGATAGTTCGAAAAATTTTTCGCATAAGGACACCACCAACCCACAGCGTGGCACTACACAAAAGTTATCGTTAAGTTGGCAACTTGAACTCAGGAAATTGCTAAAAAACTTAGTAATCCTATACCTATTGGCAAAAGTTATAAGCCTCATTATTTTAATTCATAATATAATATAAAAACGAGTAGATATTTATACACTCCAGTTAAATTATGGAAAAATGATGGCAAACTTATAATCTCAGCTCATTTTGTTACATCATATATATTATTTATTAAATTCTGCAAATGTAGTAGCAAAGTAACACTAAGAAGTCAATGATAAATAATCAAGTCGATCATGGTTATTATTTTCAGTACTGCAGTATTGCCATTATAACTTCAATCAGATAATTAAAAAATAATAAAATAGTTTTAATAATGCAATCGCTATTCAAATTTAGAACACAGATTTTATGTGATGGAAATTTTCAAAATGCTGAAAAATCGTAAGAATTGTTTGACATTTCACATAATACATACTATATTGTAATAAATATATCATAATGTATAATTATTATATTATAATATAATATATGGGTACTCATGATACATTACGAGTTCAGTGTGGTCTCGGTTCGTTTATGTTTTGTCTAAAAGCGTTCAATAAGAGATAATTTTGACTTAATTCAAATTAAATTTGTAGCGGGATTTGGTCACGACAAAAAGCACTCCACTGTTAAAACTGCGTTGTTATTGTTTCATCAATAGAGAAAATTTGTCAGAAAAACTGTTTCACAACAAAGGGGATTGATTATTCACGCCTTTGACTTAACCCCTAAAATCACCATGGCGTTCCGGATATTAAAGTCATTCACTTGTCTATTTAGGCATAATTTTGCAATATGTCATTTTGTGATATTAATATTACCAACTTAAATCAGATCAAAATCATGGTAGTATGTAATAATACAAAATGTCTTCATATAAATATAATTTTCGTCTATATCTGCTCTCGTATATGCTGGCTGCTCTCTGGATGAATAATGTTAAAGTTTTTTTACATTTACAAATATGTGTTGACGATAAGCCAGTCATGAATTGCTCAATTCTTCCATTGGTAAAAATGCACTTGTCAATCAATGTCATACAGAAATTACAGCCCTGCATTCAACATATCCATTACTCTCTTATTGTATATTTTGTTATTGTAATTTTTTTCTCTTGCACCCAAAAAGGTTTGAATGCACGATGAGTAAAAAATGCCTCTTTGATTATGGGTCGAATGATATATTTTAGTTAGTTGCGTTTTTTATATTTAATTTATAATAATAACTTTTAAAATATGATATCTATATAGGCCGTGGAAAGGAAAAAGGACGAAACCTACACAGAGAAAATTTTACAGGAGGCACAAAAACGTTTATTCAATGATTTTAAGTCAACATCAAAACATTAAATAGGCACAGCTTCGAAATGCATGTAAACAAAAACTGATGATTTATTTACTCAAAATGATATTAATTTAATAAGTTAAACAGTTAACAGAAGACGTCCAAGCCACAAACAAGTGTAAAACGGGATTAAATTTTAAAGAAAAAAGTAAAATTTAGGATGAATTTAATATTATTAAGACTATAATATAAAATTCAAATCCTTACATGGCATATACTACATCTTTCCTGATTACTAGACTATTGAAAAATGCATTACTTTGAAATATATTGAATGTTTTGTGGGTTGGAGGTCTTTTGTTAATTAAAATTTTGATCGTTTTGTGCTTGAATTTTTATTGATATTATATTAGTATTTGCACGTAAAGCATTGGGATTGTTTATATTTAATGTATTTTCTGTTTATAAATAAAACAATATATCTATACAATACGATACAACAATAAATATGTACATTTATTGAAAAAATATTTGAAAGTATTAAAATAATTATTATAACTTATAAGAGGTATGGCCAAAAAATTATTTGTAATTAAGTAACCTTATATTTAAACTTCAAAGTCAAAAGTTCAAGCCACATGGGCATTTTATATAGATTATTTTTTTGTAAATTGTTAGTATGCGGTTTAGAAAAATAGCGATTACAATTTTCTTCAAGGTGCATATTTCTGTTTTTTTTTCATTTTTTTTTTTCATTGAATTTCAATTTGTGGCTTATACGTCTTCTTCTTAACTACATCCACGTATCATTCACATAAACAATTCAATATATTTTGATAGTTAAACGCCACAAATAAAAAGCACTAAAATAATTTTTCACCTCGAAAATCACCCTTCAATTAAGCTCCACCCCTATTAACAATGGGCAAATAGGAAAACTCCATTTTCCTCCCCAGCGATTTCAACCAATCGTATGACTTCAACCTGTTATCAGGGTTGCTTCCCTTCAACCCTAACGTTAAGAGCTTATATCACAATGTAGATGAGACAAAATGAGTCTTTTCATCCCGTATATAAGATACGTTTTACATTCTAGTTATAAAACTATGATAAGACATTGTTCTGTTTTGTGTTAGGCTGTAGAAATTTGAGTATTTTCTTATAGATCGAAATGATAGTAATACAAAGTGAAAAGTCAGTGTGGATGGTCGATTTGAAGCTTATTTCATGATACAGTGGCTGGATAATTATTTTTTTATTGTGTTTAAATAAATAAAAACACAGTATGTCAATTCAAAGTGATTCTGTGCACGTCTGGAATAATGCTCCCGTAAGTACAATATACAATTTTAATAAAATCAATAATATAATATTTTAATTCGGAATATATTTAATTATAAATGTATGTATAGATACTCTGCTATTTTACATTTGTTTTTGAAATCTGTTTAAAAGAACTAAAAAATTCTGTGCCTCGTATTTTGATCGATTTCATCAATGTATTAGGATTGCTTTGACTGTAGTTCAGCGAAATTAGATATCGCACTTCTTAAAAATTACAAGAAAGCTGCATTTTAAAATGGACTTTACAATTTTACTTCTCAACACATCGAAAATCTTGATTGATTCGCGTGTTAGTAAAGATTTTACGTGGGGTTAATTGTCATCACAAACGATTTTTCGTAAATTTCTCAAAAAGTATTTTAATAATTTTATGCACTATAGTAACCGTTTTGAATATCATTAGATTTATAGAGTTGTAATCTTTATATTTCTCATGAAACTTGGACTTCTTCCACACCATCTTAGACGTACAAGGTGCAGTTTTTACGTGTTGTCCCAATATGTCTGATCCTGATTAAATTAATTAAGCACAATTTTTTGTTGTTGTTTTAAACATATTACTTATTTTAAAAAATATGAATTTTTCATTAATTTATTTTTGGCTTAAAACAGAAGTCATTTCTCGGGATTTCTGGGGAGTGGACTCTTTTATTTTTTGTCTTATTTCACTGGACTATTGTACTTGTTTCAATTTTGCCACATATGTGCTTAGAGTTATTGGAGTCATATATCTACAAAAGACAATGGCTCCAAGCCAAATACAAAGGACTTTTTAAAGGATATTTTAGCCAAGAGTGAACCAATTGAAATTGTTCAAATAAGTAGAATCCGAGTATTTTGTTAAATATATGCCTACCTTAATAATAACCAAAATAAAGCACATCAATAAATTACTACAGCATTCTGTTTTACTGTCTGGTATTCTTATAGCTTGTTAATTTACTTATATTTTCCTGTTTTTCTTAACATAGGGCAACGATTTGTCAGGATATGGAGCTTTATGGGCAGATCACCAACCTCCAGCTTACCCAGACCTTCTAGCGGGATTTCCTCACCCAGATTTAGGTTGGTGACTTTACATAATTTGTTTAAATTAAATATACACATCCTATACGTCAATCTACTCAATATAGTCCACCAAAATTTTGCATCTAACGTAAATTATTTTTAAACTTGAATACCGGAATTCGCCCTAAAGTGTTTTTCAAATTAAAACACAAACGCGAATTCCGGAATTCGCAAAATACCGAATTCCGTTTTGCAATCCTTAACTGTATCCGTAGAATCCGCCGCAGGCATCTGTTCTCAAAACGTAGAATATGATTGCTTTAGGCCTTTCTTGTGTGCCACGTTTCGCAACCGTAGAAAAGCACTGACAGTTGTTCTTTACCTTGTACAGCTCGGAGTCACCGAAATTTCGCATTAGAGGTTCCTCCAGCTATCCATATTCGCGCAGTGCCATCTCCCGTAATGTGCACCCCCAGATATATAAAACTATCAACACTCTTGATGCTCTGTCCATCGCTAGTCAAGGGATAATCATGATCTGGGCAGGCATGATGATATTTTTGCATTGTATTTTAAGCCCACTTTTACGTGTGATATTAATTACACAATTTTCTAGTATTTAGGAAAGGAGAACCAATCAGATAAGTTCATAAGTTACTTGAATAGATCAACTTCTATTGGGTCAAGTGGAAAATATTGTCGTCATTATCGATAAGTTTGTATTGTTACATACTATAATTTCACACTCTTTTTCGTGATAGAGAAATGCATTTGAAGTACCTGAAATAAAAATACTTTCTTAAAGAAATACTAGCAAATAAAACGGATAGGAATCACGCGCACTCTAGTGCACGCCAACCGAGGTCTTCGGAAGCTGCTCCTGAGACACTTCTGGCACTTATGAAAAGCGCCTCACGTTCGTTACGCCACTGTATACGTCCGCATAACAGGTGTGGAGACGTGTCGGATGGTGGAGGGGAAAGCAAGCATGTCTCTTGTTAATAATCAGTGATCATTTTTATATTTAAAAGTAGCACACTTGACCTATAAGTAGCAGCCAAATAACATATTAAAATTTAACGTTACTTTTTATCACCGTTTGGAAAGCGTTTTTGCCACAGATGGACAAACACTTTATTTTTTATTTTGTGGTATATAATTACACAATACAGTAATTAAATGATTTAAGTTTTGGAAGTTATAGAAAACTTAATAGTGGTTTTATTTTTGGCAGTATGGGGTGGTGGAGGCTTAGTGGGATCCCGCAGTGGTAGTCGGGGTCAGTCGTCTTCCGGCGGCAGCAAAAAACCGCGACGTCGAGTGGCGTCCGTCGCTCAGCGTCGCGCTGCCAATATCCGGGAAAGGCGTCGCATGTTTAATCTCAATGAAGCTTTTGATAAGCTCAGAAGAAAGGTAACAACAAATTTAATCTAATTAATGTTGATATTTTGCATGGCATCTGTTTGCAAGTAGATATCAATAACTCCGTATTGTTGAATATGATATGAACCAGGTTGTAAATTGTCTAATACTCCAATATATTTTCACCTTAATAAAATTAAAATCACAAGCATAAGTTTGGCCACACGGATTTATATTTCGAAAGTGTATCAAATGGATCAACACAGTGTGAAGATGTCTGCTCCGAAAATGCAGTACATATATGGATCTCTGCAATGAAGACATGTCTTGACAGATTATTTTTCACGCGAATTGGCTTTCAGACAATAGCTCAAACCAATGGAAATCCAGCCATGCATTTTTCGGACTTTTTAAAAATCTATCGGATGCGGTAATCGAACCCGCATTTCCCGGTTACGAGGCATGCACCTTAACCTTTCGGCTACCGGGAATACAAATTTACCGAAACTGTTATTTTGATCGTGGTATTATAAAATATTAATTGAATGACCAGATTTATCACATTTTAAATGAATAATGTATCCTACTCAATGGTAATAGAACTTGATAGTATAATTGTCCAGTGTGTCCTTATTCATTATCGATTTATCTATATTATTTTAATCATATATTTATTGCACTAACATAATTTAAAAAATGCAAATTAAAATTTATTTTTAATCTTCACTATAGGTTCCAACTTTTGCATATGAAAAGCGACTTTCTCGCATCGAAACCCTCCGTCTGGCAATAACTTACATTGGATTTATGTGTGAACTACTCCACGGCGCTGTCCCTCCACCAAGAGACCTTCGAGCACCTAATCTTCCATCCAGACACTTTCTAGAACCTGAAATATCTTGGTGTCCATAAAAAATATACCAATCATAGTTAAGAATCAGCTCCGAAGAAATCATCGAGAGTGGATGTGCCAATATAAATCGACAAGTTTGTGAGGGCGCTGCGATTTGTTTTTTTATTGCTTGTAAATCTTAGTTCAAAATTTGGCCGTCGGACAATTTATATTGGTATATCCATAGTCAAAAATGTTTATTTATTATGTTATATGACTATTTTAAAAGCAGTTCTGTTTTAAATAATGATATGCTGGATATTCATTTCCGTCAATTCAACATACTCAAACATACATCTGCTTTAGAACAGACAGGGCAGTTAGTCAGTCAATCAAAAGAAATATGTTTTATAAATCAACTTAAACAGTTTTTAAACGCTGATCAGACACATATCTCCTGTTTATTTGTATAAAGAGAGCATTATTATAATATTATTTTGTCTAACCTGGCAACTTATTTAATTTATTACTTGTGCATCATATCGCGTATAGAAAGGCAAAACAACGTAACCCTCAGAGAAACAATACAGGAGACACAAAAAAGTTTATTTATTATTTTTTGGATCAAGTCAAAATATTAAATGGAGACAATCTCGAGCTCCATGAAGATTAACAATTGTGATTATTTATCCAATCTGATATTAATTAAATGAGTTACGGTGAAAGATATTTTTCCAGGTCGCAAACTTCCCAGGCCCTTTTTTTCAAACTTAAAAGATACATTTAGATACAAATTCGGCATTTGTAGCTTACATCCGTTTAATAGAATGTATATTAGTTTGTATAAGTTGTGATAAATCAACAAAGCAATTTTGAAAAAACTGAGCGCTACGTCCTTTGGAGTTTCTGCAGTCGATATAAATTATGTATGCAATAATATTATCTAATAACTACAACTATTATTAATCCATAACGTCTTGACTTTTACTGCAAAATGCGTCTGTGATGTATTTATTTAATTTTTATCATCGACATAACTCTCACTTTAATTATGATATTTCGTAAAAGCACTTACGCATTTCTAATTAAAATAGAGAAATTATCCGGAATCACATTAGTATGTTACTATGGTAACTTTAAATCCAAGCAAACATTACCAAATATATTTGGTATTTACTTAAATCGCAACTAATTATTATTAATGGCTGTATGTCACATTGTCTTCCAGTAGAAAATACAATATAACAATAGTTATAAGTTATGTTTAAGCAATTAGTTTGTAAAATTTATGTGAATAAAATGTTTTTCATAATAATTTATTATTTATCTTATTTTTTTATTTAATCATACCTATATTTATATTATATTTGTGACCAGTGCCACACCATGGATAGGAGCCGCTCGATGCGAAGCGACTGATCACGTACAAGGAGCAGATATGGCAGAGAGTATTATGTAACTATCATTGCACAAAGAAAATACTGGCAAATTTATTTAACGGTTTATAAGAAAATGCGCTTTTTATATTCAGGCATCCTTGTGTTGTGAACAATCTGGATGTGAGCATTGTTTCCTTTTTTAATTTAAAAAAAAGCTTAGCATATAATTAGTTTAAAGAAACTGTAATAAACATCTTGATAGTATATACTACAGGCTAATGAAAATCATTCGAAATTGGTCACCAGTATGGGCCAAAAGTATAACATTTAATTTTATATGGGCCGCAATAAAATAGTTGTGAATCCTTTCCTGTATTTTTTGTAAAAAAAAATTATCTTGCAAACATTGAAAATAAAGAAAAATTCGAAATAAAAGAATAATGTCACATTATGTGAGTCTAAGTGTGAGGCTTGGACATGACGAAAGATTCGTTTTCGTATGGTGCAGGAGTGAGGTGATGGATTGGTGAGGGGTTGGGCTTGACAAAAATGTTTACTTCGAGCATCAAGTAGCCTACGGGCCGTGATTTCAATAGGCCTGCACGACAGCATTTTATGGATGTTCCCATCCATTACGTAACAATATAATTTATATTGCTTGGATTCTAGCCGCATCCTTAGACCGATTATGAACACAATTCTATGGTATAACAACCATAACATACGACGCTGCGATAACCTGGGAAAACGATAGAAGGCCTCTGGAAGGAAACATATTGATTCTTTCCAAACAAAAAGTGACCAATAGAGATCAAATTTACTCCAGATTATCCCAGTTTTTAACCGGTTCCGGTGGTTTCGCCTCCAACCTCTGCCAGCTTGGTCTTATAAAATATCCTACTTGCTTATGTGGCGAATTGCAAAATGCCAATTACATCCTCTAGGAATGTTTTAGTTGAAGAGGCAAAGCTTCTCAAGTAAGTTCGATCATTTGTCGGACCGGTCAGTAATTGCAACTTAGTTTCTACGAATGAAAATTTTCTAGCTTAAAAATGCGAAATCTTAAGGGGAACGAGAAGGCACACTCTAGTGCAGTGCTTCTCAAATTGGGGGCCGCGAAAATATTTAGTACAAAGTACAAATAACCATTTATGAATATTTTTCCACATAACATATTTAGGGAATGTATATATT
>JAGVSQ010010565.1:0-12821 GCA_022683975.1 Rhyacophila evoluta
GGATATCTTCACAATGTGTAGATCCATATGCTCCACGTTGGGAGTGAACATGGTAAAAAAAATTTGGCAAAAGAAAACTTTATTGTGCTTGCTAGGCTGCTATATATATATATATACGTTTCACAATTAAAGAAGAGATATAAAAATGTAGACGATTGTTTATATTTTCTCATTGCATTATTTTCCTAAATAAACAGAATACAATTAAAAACCAAACAAAATTCAAATATTTTTTTAGATTATCACATTTCTGTGGGAAAAATACCATACGAATGTGGGTTCCATGTCAGAATTGCCAAATTTTTCATTGAGATGCTTATTTATAAACATGGATAATGAACATACACAGCCATATTCTAACAAGTATTTCTTCTATTTCTACCATATCCGCTCCATACGTGAAGCATATGGCTGCCACGTGTCTTTTTCAAGAATCTTTGTCACCAGCCAGCTATCCTAGGTCATGCCAGCATCTCTAGTTCATTCAAGTACGTCCTATGAATGGTACAGAAGTAAAGAGTGAAGGTAAAGAAGAGACAAATAGGATTAAGGCTTTCCAAAGGCATTCGAGTACGTACCATTTAATGTGACAAGAGGAGTTCCCCGTTCGCTTCCTTATTTCCGCGTTCCTAATGCAGTCATTCCACCTCACCCCCAGTATTCAACGTAGGCATCTGTTATCAAACCTCAGTATATGGCTTCTGTGAGTCTTTTTACATTGCCATGATTCGCTACCGTATAGCAACAACGGCTGTATGCATTCACTAAACAACTTACACTTGGTAAGGACTGAATTGTGTCAAGTGTGGCTTCAGCTATCGGAGGGCGGATACCTGTTTAGACTTGCTGCTGTCCCATAGGATATGAACCCTAATGTATTTGAAGCTATCGACTGTCTCAATGATCTATTCCTCACTCGTCAATGTCCAGTCCGAGTCATGAAAAGAGTTTCTGTCATACTATTTTAATAAATTAAAAGTATATTAATCACACATAAATCTACGGAGAGCAAAAATATCATGAAAGACAATTGATTTCTTAACTGAGAAATTTCTACTCATGACGCAATGAAATTTAATTTTTCAAGCTGCAATAGTCAGAAAAAAATGACAATATTTTTTGACAGCTTTTGGCGAGATGTAAAAATGAAGAGAACGGAAGAGGAAATTTTTTAAAACTTAATATCCGGTTTGCTTGAAGATATTTTTTATTAAGTCTACTTATCCTTGAATTTGATAAGATGTTGAATGTTATTTTTTTTTCGTTTTTCAACATATTTTTTTTAAACAACTACAAACGAATGCTGTAAATGGAACTTTATAATGATAATCTATATAAATCACAATATATTAATAAAAAAAATAGGTATATACTTTATGTATATAGTATATATAAATTCTGACAACAAATGCAGCTTAAAGCATATAAAATAATAAATAAAAAAATAATGCAACAAAACCTGCTTTTAAGGCAGTTTGAATAATTTTAATTTTAAATACTTAATTTTTTTTTAAATCACCAATTACATTAATTTCATACTTCGAAAAATTTTATGAATTTTATAATTTAACGAAATAATATCTAAAATACCAAATTCTAATTAAAATTTAACTTCAGTAAATAAAATGTGTGCTAAATTTTTCACACTGTGGACACATTTTAATAAAAAACTATGAGTATAAAAAACCGTATTTCAACATTTACAACACTGAATATCCAAACATACAACGTTTGAATTATAAATTCATTGTAATTTTAATTGAATAAAAAAGCTTGTATTTTAATATAACTTTTCCGCTATTAACTGAGCTTTTAAATGGCAAGCTTATATTGCTCTCAGTAGCGCTTCAACAATTATTTGCAAATGGATATAAAAGAAGCTTTATTTTTATTTATTATTCAAGTATGATATTTAGTTTTTTCATAATGATATCGGAAAGAAACGTCCATCATTCTCAGTAAGTTTAATACTTGCGAATGCAATTATACGTTGCATGATATTAATTCAAATCTGTATTTTATTAGAACTTTTTTTGAAAGTGAAGGATGTAGATCGACATACTATGAAAATATCCGCTCTAAAATCTGAGTATATGGATTTCCACAATGTGAAATGATGTCTTTGCAGATTATTTTTTTGAGAAAATTGTTTAATAGACAATTGCTCAACCCAATATATGCGTTCAATCGTGCATTTTCAAATTTCAAAAATCCAGCAGACAACATGGGAATCGTAGTCATAGGATCACTTCATAGCATAGTATAGTTTACATATTTCATATGCAAGGTATTATATTTATTAAAGCGCGTAATCGTTTTTAAAATAATAGTTTGATTACATTTTACTTGCAATGTCAAATATAAATCCATTTTTTTTTACATACGAATTCATTTAAATAATCGTAGAAAACATTTTATTATAATCATATAAAAAGTATGAAGTTTAAAAAAATTTGAGAATTCATAAATATAATTAATGGAATAATAAAAATAGTTTTGTACCAAAAGTCGAGTACATTAATTTTGGGACGTTATTATAAATTAATGACTTACGTGTATTGATTTTATATTAATGATCAAGTGCTTCTTCTCTCATCTCTAAGTTCCTCGTGATATCTAGGCGCCTAAATCCCACTATTTGAAGATGAGAGAATGGACGGATCAGCTCCATATCAAGATGTCAGCAAATGATACTAAAACAGGCTGAGGCACGTTTCTCGGATGCATTCGAACAACCTGAAATCTGTATGGCTTTTTCCAACCGATATGGCCCCAGCGAACTTTACGGGTACTAACTACAGGATGTACTCAATCAAATCAAAGTATGAATATAAATCAGAACTTCCCAAACTGTGGCTTCTGGCTCGGAGTGGCATGTTTTTAATGCGGAATGTAGTTTTTGTGGTAGACGTTTTTTCGCTCTTAGAAATTAAACAGTTAAAATGTTTAATGGAATTATTTCTCATTTTTTTTCTTACTAAAGTGAACAATTTATTTCCGAGGCTTACGGATTTTTTTCTAATTTAATAAGCCGTAGCATGAAAAAGATTTGGCAGCACTGGTAACAGTGATTACAAGCAACATGCAGAATCTATAAGCTCCTCATAATTGGCTAAATAACTAATGAAATAAAATACATAAAAACACATTCACAGCTATTATTTTATTATTACAAGTTCTAGTAGTGAACTTAAAATGGTGAAATGTTTCAAATCTTGCTAACTATTGATATGTTGCTATATAAAACTATTAGAAATAAAGTGAAGCTGCGACGCTAGTCCTGGCTTGTACATATTTCGAATGTCACAAAGGATAGTCTTAACCTTGACTAGCATATTCTTCAAGCCAGAAAATGTTTACCCTCCTGGAACACCGCTAAATACCATCTACATAATGTATTCGCCAGAGTTTTAGAATGCAGGTGGGACCTAAGACGACGCAAGAGTGCTGGCGGGCAATATGTATTCTTGGAGGTGGCATGCGGTGTCCATATGCTGCACTTACGGAGCGGATATGGTGAAGACGAATATAAAAGTGGCCACACATTAGAATAAAGTAAATTAACACATGATTTACTCTCTTAATAAAAATTCATCGTAACGTCACTGTATGTTGTAATGAAAGCAACTCACGGGACTCCCCTCATATTTCAAAACACATTAATATTACGTTTTATAAGGTGAAAAAGAGTAATAATTTTTAATTGTTAATTGCCCATTACGTGCGACAAAATTACCCATTATTTTGTAAGTCCACGGAAAAAATCATTTCAAATTATAAATTAAATGCGACGTTTCATTTCATTAACAGGCCGTTAGGCGTAATATCAAATTAGCTTATTATTTACCCTGAAACGTTGAGCTTAGAATAAAATTATTAAATAAAATCTCGAGCTTTAAAAGCTCAAATGTGTTTTCAAATTTCTGTGTAAGCGTCTAAGGTAAATAATATTACGAAGCAAGCAGCACGTTTCATATCCATTACATATAAAATCGTGAAGAGAAAATGCACCTGTTTGCCTCGCTAAGGTATAAAAATACTAGGCATCAACTTCGAGAAAGTAAACTTCTTGTCAACTTGATATAAACATGGCTAAGTTATAATATAAATTGTGTAAACTCTAGTGCATGCTGATCAAAGTTTTAACAAGCGGCTCTTCAAAGAATTTTAGTACTTTAAAGGCCCCACTTTGAATGCTCTTAATCTGCTAGTGGAAAAAAAGCAAGTATATAAATATTGTCCCGTTCAAGAACAAAGTCCCGGACTTAAGAGAAGACAATATGTTAGATTGATATCCAAGAATTCTATAAAACATCTTTCGGAGCAAGTGGCATATGTCGACTTAAACTATGTTCCAAACCACTTCATTACGCAATTTATTACATGATGTGTTTTAACTTGATCTTATTAATAAGTCTACATTTAATTATATACAAAATGAGTCTAAATAAATCCTGTGAAAATATTAAAAAATATGTACAGAATATAAATAATGACTCAATGACTTTTACAGTTCGGAATAAAAAACAGTCGATATTCTAGATTTCTTGACACCTTGATTTATTACCAATATTAACCAGATTCGTAGAATTCTCGATTAAGCGACGTATATATCGTAAAAAATGGTATAAAAATACATAGTCCTTCTTAGTGTTAAGCTGCAAAAGCGTGACAGTGGCAAATCAGTTTGGTAAAGCTACGGATAGTACCAGCAAGTACAAAAGTCTCAAAAATTTCTTCTAAGACTTCTCCACCATAAAGTAATATTTAACCTGATCTGAGGCTAAATAACTGTTCCACTTTCCAATTTGCTTCATTAATCTGTCTAACATCATCTGTTTAAGTAGACCAGCTAGGTGTGCCGTCATACAAGATCCACATTTTGAATTTTAAAAAAAAACTGTTAGGATTCCGTTGAATGCATAATCCGTTTGCCGCTAGGTGGCGCCTTGTTCACTTCTTACATCATATCCGGTGTGACGTCATACAGGATCTAAATTTTGAATCTAAAGAAACCGTTAGATTTCCGTTGAACGTCATATCAGGTGTGACGTCACCCACGTTCCATATTTTACACATTACTGCAATAGCTATCGAAAAAACTTCTTAAGCTTTGTTAGAAGTGTCAAAGATTATTAGTATAGAAAATTTTGTTTCCTTGTCATCTGAGTTAAGGAGAACTCGGTTTTCAATTATGAAACATTAATTAAATTTAAGTCGTATTATAAGAATCAATGATAGTATCCGAATGTATTACAGATGTGGTAAAATAAAAACTACTAAGCGGTGTGTTTTGTGAGCACCCTGTATTTTTTTTTTCATGAATTATTTCCCGTCGAAAAGTTTATCTTGGTAGGCAGGTGCGCTTTGCTATCCAACGACATCCATCACGAAAACAATCGTCGGGAAACTTTGAGGAACGCTGATAGATGGAACGTGAAAATTTGTTCTGAAACTTTTTCTGACGCCCTGTCGGCAGAGGCATTTTCTGCATTATCGACAATATTGATAAAGCCGGTGATAGTGTCAATGAACGTTAAAGACGTTATATAAATTACCATTCAATTTTTTAACAGGCTTTTGCATCATAACATGCTTGTTTTTTCACTGCTCGTCACTCGATTTCAGAAGTAGCGAGCTTTAATCTCCTAGCTTCAAGAGTATTATTTTAAATTTGAAAACTTAGCCTCAAATGCCAAATTAGTTAAGTGAATATTGTCAACCAATTCTTAAAAAAAAGTTTTAAGCCATCGTTGAAAGTATTTTACTAAAATTATTTTTATATTTTTAAAATCATGGGATAAAAAGTTATTTTTTTTCCAATGTAACCGTTTACAAAATATCTTTTTATATATTTTTTATACAATATATATATGTATATATTATATTATTAAAATGAGAACAACAGACCACATAAAATTTACGGCAATATATTGAATTTGGTAAAGAAAAGTAGACGAATATATTTTCTTCAAAGGATTTTTACTATTCTATAAATAAAACAGGTCAAAAATATTTTTAAAACCCTTCGTTAAATATATAACCATTATAATATTACAAAGGGTTTTCTATTGATAGTATTATTATCTTTATTGAATATTTTTTTATCTTTTTCCTTTTATTATTTTATTAAATTTAATAATCCAGAATAGTTTTTGGTAAAACGTATTCTTTCTACATAGATGAATATTCGTTTCATTTTTTATTAAAAGAACTTATTTCTCTCATTTTTAATCGGCTGAATGGAAGAACAAGCTAAGACACCGTCTCATTTTAAGCGCTGTAACTTTTTACTAATACAAAAAAAGCACTTTATCATTACTCAAGTGCCTGAATAATGGTGAAATCTAATATGGAAAACACAAATCTAAAAAAACACCTTACTATATCAAAAAATGTTTCAAAGTATTTAACACTTAATAACTTGTAAAAAGCTTTCTATAGATATGTGGTTTTTTTACGCATATCCTCAATTTAGGTACTAATTTGACATTTTCAGTTTACATTTTTGTGATAGAAAAAATCTATTTTGAAAAACTGAGGTTGAAGTAATTTTTACTTTTCTACAGTTAATCGCAACATTCGGAATTTGAACGTCATTTCTAAACGTAACATTTTCTATGTTGGATTTATATTAAAGATCTTATTTTTCACTTAAATTATATATGCCAAAGCTAATATGCAAAATTCTCATCAAAGGAGAACATTTCACTGGTTTCTTTTCAACTAAGTATTTTACTTTTGTTACACTAGAAAAATGCAATGTATATTATTTAATTATTTTGTATAATTTTTACTCGAGAATTTTGATATTTTTGCGGGTTCATATTTAATGTAAAACGTTTAAGATAAAAACGTTTTTGTCTGTATTTTAGGATTAATAACCGAATCAATTTTGGTTACCGTTGTATTGTAAACTGTATTTTCATCACTACTGGCAGTAAAGTTTTACGTTTTGTAATGTTACCAAAAACTTAACAATTTTATACAGAATGAAATAATTCTCATTTATATACACCACGTATAAGTCGATACAAATCTATTTCCAATAGCTATTGAAGATTGTAAGACAATTTTTCAAAGCCAACGATACAGGAATAGATGCTTAGTGAATTGGGCAATTGTTTAATACCCAATTCTCATGAAAAGACATATTTAGAAATAATAATAAGCTCCACTTCTATAATAGATTGATCCCCGCCCAATTGCGATACCCACTTTTGGAGCCGATATGATAAAAAAACTCATTTTTTATATCATCGAAAATAGTCATTAACTCGCAAAATACTTTACGGAGATAGTTGAATGTAATGATTATTTAGTGTATTAAAATCAATCAGACAAGTATTCATTCATACACCTGCACGTACAGAAGTCTCAAAAATTTCTTCTGAACCCTCTCCATCATAATGTCGTATTTCATCTGATTCGGGGCCCAAACAACTGATCCTCTCTTTAATCTGCTTCGAACTAACGAGTATATACAATTATCTTAGAAATAGCATTTAAATTAACGTATTAAAAATAAACATTGCTATTGTTCATTACGGATGCACACATATATTTTCTATTTTATAGTATAGCTACATATCAATCTCGTGTTTTTTTGCCTCATATGTGAGCGGCAAGCGGGTTACACCAATTTCTCTGTGTGTAGTAATATTTATATGCTTTGAAATTTTACTGAAGTAATAATTATGAAAAAATCCTAAACGTAAAGAAAATGTGTAAGTAAAAATATGTGAATTTTCCCAAAGTGCTAAAGAACTTTATTTTTGATAACTATAGGCAATATATCTTCCTTTAAAAGTGTGTATACTTACCTGAAGGTTATTTTCTTACATAAATGGTGCGCGAAATGGAAATCCAACATTCGCTTCCAAATAAAAAATATGATAAATGCGAAAAATAGAGACCAGTGACACTTCGTAATTTTTTTTACTCATATTCTTTTGAATAATATGAAATATATGATGGCCCAACTTTGTACTTACGATTCCATCATGTAAATATTTGATAATTCTAGGAAAAATGTGGCAAAATATTTTTATTTTTTTTTTGCAAAAAATCTTCTGATTATTACACACTTGTATTTTGGCAAAGTTACAGCACAACGAAAGACGCATGCGCAGATTTAAAGTGTATGCTTCATATTTTAATTTAGTACTTAAATTACAGTGTATATTAAAAACTTTTTAAATTTGTAAATTTAAATCAAATTAAAATAAAAATCAATGCGTAAAAGACGAATGTGATGTGCAACTATGCCTGTCCGGATTCCGATTATCCTCTGACTAACGATGGACGGAACATGGAGAATGTCGATAGTTTCAGATACTTAGGGGTACATATTACGATAGATGTGCACTTTGCAAAATGAACCGCTTTTCGAATAGTGCTGCTCTACACTTGTAAAACGTAGTACCTAACAGAACTTTAAAAGCAACCGTATTCTAAGCTTTGGGAAGAGGTACCTACGGTGAAGTTTGGGCATAAGGTAGTATGACTCCGTTTGAAATGAGAAGATAAGAGAATGTACTATGCAGCCACTTATCACTGACAAAGTGAAGCTGCGAGGCTGGACCTGGCTCTAGCCACATATTGTGGATGCCTCAAGAGAGTCTGAACCTGACCTGCCTATTATTTAAGCCAACCGGTTGTCGACGTCCCGTATTGCCGCTAAATACTATTTATAGAATGTATTCGGTGGAGTACGGGGTGCAGGTATGACTTGAGAGGATGCGACAGGGATTCTTGAAGGTGGCACATGGAGTCCATGTGGTCCACTTAGGGAGCGGGTATGGAAGAAGAAGAACAAATTTGCATACAATACAATTTATAATTAGGTATTATATATTATGTTTTATAACTTTAATAAACCTGTGGCTTTATTCCATATAAGATATTGGCCGTTTTAACTGGTATGAAAAATACTTCAGAAAGTTATATCTTTTAATACAATATAATACTAAAAAGATCTGTGTTTGTCTGCCATTAGCTGGTTAATTTTTACCAAAAGATGTTTATTCATTAACAAGTGTGCATCTTGATAAAAATATTTCTCAAATGAGTTAACATTACTTAGTAGTTAAATGAATTCTTTTCAAAACGTTTACACAATAAATTATCAGAACACTTAGATAATTAACAAGCAGCGACAAGTTGACTTGACTCGTTTGCGAAAGTTATTAAGCACGTATTGTATTTCCGACATCTTGCCAATAGAAAAGAGGTTCTCTTTGAAAAAAAGCGGGAAAAAATTACATAAAGATCAAAGATATTTATTTTCTGGGCTTTTCCAAAAAAGATAACATGCGTAACCTAGCATTAAGGAAACAATGGCCTCTGTTATATTTACGCAATAGAGTCTCCGATTTTTGTCTTATTTGCAAGTTGTCTGGTAGATTATAGTAAAGAAATATGTATGTACTGTTGGTTTTTTTATCATTTTGCAACATCCAAAAATGTAAAGCTTAAATAATTACAATCAATATTATACTAAATTATGTAGTTCGCAGCTTCAAGTTAAAAATGTATGATTTATTTAAAATATATAAGTATTAAAACTATATTTAATAGTTTTAGTTCAAAATATATCACAGAAATTATAAAATCGAATATTCTCGATTGATTTTTTAAAAAATAACTTGATAGAAATATTATAGTCATTTGTATTACTTAGTAAAATGAATATTTGTTTAAAATGAATATCGATATATATACATATATTAATTACTGTATAAATATTGAAAAGTTGTCTCCTCTTTATCAAATTTGAAAAATCCAAAAATGCAGGACCAGATGTCTATTAGGTTGAGCAATTGTCTGACAAAAAAATCTCGTGAAAAATAATCTTTCAAGACGTTTTCAAATTGCGGAGATTCATATACTTTTGAAGTGGATTCTTTACTATGTGTTGATCCATATGCTCCAATTTTGGGAGCGAACATGGAATTAAAAAAATATATATTAAATGTTATTAACAAAAAAGCTTTTTTTGAGCTTTTTTATAATGTTAAAAGAGTAAAAATTTCCTTTCTTGTAAAACATTTCTGTTTTCCCATGATTAAATTTCCATCCAAATAACTAGACTAATAAACCAAAAAGTTTACAGCACAAAATGAAAAGTTACAAACGAAAATATTAAGTTTATTTCCGTTTGATATGATAATAATTTATTAAGGGTTGTCATAATATCACGTGCTCTTCACAGAAGCCAAGACAATGTAAGGGTTTTACACCCTGATGGCTGAATGCGTTTAATATTAAGTTTCACAGGGATGGAGTCAGGGGCTCTAATTGATTTGGTTAAAATACAAACTGTTCATGAGATTTCTCGTTAACAATATAATACAATGAACTTTCGTATTTGATAACATTAAACATACTGCAGTGTTATTTCCATATGTTTATTGTGCTTACATTTATATCATTGTTGTGAAACCTTTCTATCTACGTTACATTGAATAATGTTCTAGTTTATAATACAAATGCACTTAGGAATCAGACGATGTATTTTTCATCATCTTTGTTTTTAATTTGGAGCTTATAATACACGTGCTCGTTTCTAAATATTCTACAGCATACATCATGAATTGAAACTGTGTAACTGTACATAATTTAAAAAAAACCACCCAAATAATCTTCTTGTTTGCTTACAGAGTATTCAAAGTAATAAATATATTTGAAAAAAGCTCTATGTTAACATAATAACCGGCAATTTTAGTTGATTTGTGTCCAAAGAAAAAACAATGAGATAGGAAATAAATGACTTCAACTGGGCATATTCCAAAAAAATATTCAATATTATTAATTTTAAACCATTCTCCTTCTAATTTTACAATATTAAAAATTTTGCAAAGACAGCCATGACTAAAATTGTATTTATATATTTTTAAAATGATATTTAACATACCGTCATACGAAGGGTGCTATAAGAGAATGTTTACGAAAAAAATACGTATGTCCATCCTCATTTAAAATAGGCTTATATAGAATATCGAAAATATCTTATATTTTTGATAAATTTACATAAATCCGTGGAAAGCTCAAATAACTAAAAAAAACATTTTTCAAATATCATCTGTTTAGATAAAGCTTTATCCTGTCGAGATCGATGTGACCCATATATATATTGAACATCTTTACTTTTTATAAATTAAAAGCTGAGTTGCAAAAAGCACTCTGGAATTAAGACTAACGGTAAAGGTACCATTTGGCATTCGAAATTCAATAATGTCTTACAGTTAAATACGCGTCAATAATTTTGAACGATTATCCTTCTCTTTGTCGATTGTCTCGATTCTAGAGTGTGTTTTTCAACTCAAAAACAAAAATTTTGGGAGTGGATGTGATACAAAAACGAATTTATTGAGATTTATAATTACTTATAAAATCCAATATATTTATTTCCGTTTAATCAGATTGAAAATGGTGAAGTGTCGTAAATAAAAAAATATTAATAAACAATTTAAAAAAAAACTTACGAGTAAATAAATGTGATAAAAAAGCTTCAGTAGACAGAACTATATGATATATTATATGAATACAGGTTATTTGGTGGTGAATTTTACATTTACTCGTAGGCGTTCAAAATCGATTTCTTGTTATCTATCCGAACGACCCGTTTCATGAAACCTCGGCTTCCATTTTGGTACAATGTAATCAAAACAAGTATCGGGTATGGAATTGATATTGTTTTATTGACAAGGGTGGAACGCCATCTGTTTGCAAGTATATCCATTAAAATTACCACCTATGGCAGTAGTTGTAAACCCTCGAGATAAATCACGCGTGCGGAATAATTATTATCAATTATCGATGTCATTGTATTAATGTGTTCTTGTCTGATCTTAATGGCGTTTGCTTAATTCAAAAATTGTACTTTGTATTATCATTTGCATAAGCCGAAAACATTCAAAATTTCTTTAAAAATTATAAAAAAATCGTTGGTAAAATACACTATTTTCTAAAATCAATCTGTTTATTATAAATAGTAATATTTGTGATTAATTAAGAGGCAAAGCATTGAACATTTAATAAATTTCACAAAACCTAGAAATTATTTATGTAAATATAATAAAATGAAATGGAAAAAGTAAAAATTCCTCATTTTTGTCATAATGTATAACCTTATATACGTTCCAAATAAAATATAAAAGTTCAATTGCCGAATTAGCATCTAAAATTAGGTTTTAAGTTTGACATATTTTCGACCAGGAAAAGTACCTATTTAAGCAAAATTAATTTTATTGATTTTTGTTAAATAACTTGTTCAATTAATATCAGCCTGGGTAAATGTAGAAAAATACCAGTTTTATTTGCACCAACCTGAAGTTTGCGTTATTTAGTATTTTGATGTTGGCCCAAAATCATTAAATGGACATTTTGTGCGCCTCTTAATACGATAATTTGTTTTGGGTGAAATATGTTCTTTTTCTTTTTAGACGGTCGATATATTTAGTAATCCAAAAAAGTTTTATGCTAAGGTTTTGATCGACTGTTGACAATAAAATAAAACAACCTCAAGATAGTCCTAACCTGACATATTTATTCGTTATAATAACTATGGTTTAACGTTCTAGGAGGTTACTAAATACAGAATGTATTTGGCGAATCTAAATAATGCTGGGAGGACACAATGATACTGGCTGGCAACAGGAACTCTTGAAGGTCCCACGTGGTGTCCATATGTTCACTTTCGTAGAAAATATTATGATTTTAAAAATGTATTGTGAAAAACTAAAGATGTATTTAGTATATTTACTGGTAATTAATATTTTCGACTGATGGTGCTTGATGGAAATTGATTTTAAATTCTA